>JAODAL010003413.1:0-174426 GCA_025379985.1 Phyllomedusa bahiana | reverse complement strand
ATACAATGTAGCTACTTACATTTCTACACATAAACAGACCTTTCATTGTCTAAACAGAGGAAAGGCATGGTGATGTCATCCTGCTGGGTCACATGATAGGCAAATCAAACAAATCACACACGCCCCTTCTGAGCACACAGAGCTGAAGAGCTGGATGCAGGAGGTATGAAATGAGATCGTGGCAAAACCCCTTTAAGTTATATATCATTGGTCCCTCAATGTCATCCGTGCATTCCTATTGACATTAGGTGAGCTGATACCTGTTTGAATATAGAAATTTCTCTGTTTATGTTCCACTCTTGTTTTTAGCTTACATATAATAATGTACAATATACCTGTGTGAAGGAGGCCTTATTACTACAATACCTGAAGAGATCCAGTCTTGGGATCCAAGAGAACATTTTTTCCTGACAACATGTGCAGCTGCACCTGGTTTGAGGTGGTGAGAACAGCAGACAATACCAGGGACTCCATCACAGCACTATAAGCTTTCTTCCCTCTACAAGAATGTAAAAATTAATGTTTAAAGAAAAGTGCTTTAGGACGATAAATAGCATAAGCGCATTTTCATATAACTACTATGTACTATTCTATTAATAACCCTTAACTGACCTTAAGCCACCTTCTGTACAAGGAAATAAGACCCAGCGGGAAACTGTAAGATCACTGGACACGCAGCAGAATGAACGTTTAGTTGTGAAAACAATTGAGGAAATGCAGAGTTCACTGCACTGTAAGAAACACATGATGATCAGTCACAACAAGTCAAAGTAACTTTGTAACCTGTGTCATTCACAATTAAAAGGCATTTTTATTTAACAAAATAAAACGGATATTGATTCATATTCTTTTCATGTTTTTTTAAATTCTTTTTTTCTATTTTTAGAACATAATTATGTGGGTGGCCATCTTACATGCGCTCCTGTTATTAGAATTTGAATATATTTTATTTAGCAGCCATATGGACAATAGGAACCTGTACTCTGACTTATTGACTTTTATGGGAGTTAGCTGTAGTCATGCAATGTGACTTATGAAGGGAGGGAAACGAGGCGAGCTGGGACTATCGCTTATAATAAATGTGCACCCTGTGTTATCTTATATAGGTGTAACTTTTTTTATCACCCTACCTGTAAACATAGTTTCCTCTAAAAGTAGTATATTTCTATTTACGGAGTATCAGTGCTTCAAATCTTGCAACTAGGTCCAATTCTAGTAAAACCAGACCCTTGGAGGTGTACTTTTAGGTATACAGAATTTATCTCATCTACCCACGCTGGCAAGCAAGCGTAGTGCATGAGGAAGCAGCAGACTCCTAAGAACCAGAGTACCGGTTATCAGGTAGTTGTAAGATACATTGTTGTGCCTCCAGGAAACTGCACAACTAATAAAGTTGAGCGCATAGTATAATACACTTCATCGTACACATTACCAACTACATTAATGCACTAGGGAGTGCTCAGTGCCTTTCTTTTTCTTCCTTTGCATACCCGTAAATATAAATGAGGAGACTACTAAAAATTGACCCTACCGATTAGGAAGTGTCTATTTTTAAGCTTAGTGGCCAGAGGTAAACTAAAGATTTCAGGATTTTTTAAAGTGACATAGAAACTAAAAAAAAAAATAATAAAAATAATTATTAAAAAAACATAAAAACTTTTGATTTAAAACTTTTAATTTAAAGGAAAAATCAGGCAAAGCTTATACACTTTTTAACATGTCTGATGGGACAGTGCCTCAGCCCTACTTAAGGCAGAACACACTGTCTATGTCTTGCCTGGACTTGTCCATTAAGATTTAGTATTTACCTGCAGTGTCCAGTAAAGTTTTGTGCTGATCCTGCACAATTAGTCACCGTACCCCTCCACCAGACACCACCAGTTCACCATCAGGGGGGCCATGCAACAGCAGTAACTGCTCCCTTGTGACTAGTCATCAACAGAGTCTCTGTAATAAGAATATTTAGAACACTGATTTTCGAATTCATTCCTAAAAATCTTTAGGATACAGACATCATTGTTTTATACCATCTCTATGTGGAGCTCCCCATAGCCGTATGGAGCCATCTTGGGCTGCTGTCACAGTCACTTCAAGCCGAGGATCTGCCGCTGATGATACTACAGCAGCTCCATGACCATGTAGAGTTTGTATCTGCTCCATCTAGAAGGTGAACAACAGGGTGTGTCATCCCCATCAATACTGTATTAGCAGGTTATGTGGATAATCAGATATCAAAATTTGAGGTCTCACCTGTAGGGGACTCCACTTTAATACCATGGCATCAGAACCAGCTGTATAAACTATTAAATCGGCATCATCTGAAATGGAAAATGCACATAACATTGTCATATATAATTATTGAAGTTACCAGGATTTGCCAAAATCACTCACTTAGTCCTGTATGTAGGATTCCTCCTGAAATAATAATAATACAGAAGGGGCTACTCTTATAACTGCACGTTACGTACATGCAACTTTTTTTTCAATAGATATGGCTAGAAGTTTTAGGGGACCACAACCTTGAGTTGCTGTATAAAAGTCTATACCAAGAAATTAAACAATGCAGTTATATTATACCTTCTATTTGTAACATTGTACCTCGGCTATGTTCCGGCTCCCAGTATGCAGTACTCTGATTTATCTGACTGTGGTGAGTTGAGATACTCGTGATCTCTGTGCCAGTAAGGCTCCAGACCTTTAGGAAACCATCTCGGCCAGTAGTGATAACACGTTCCCCCTTATTAGAAAAAAGCAAAAGATAAAAGTCAAAAAGCCCTATAGTAGGTTCATAGAAACGGAAAAGATGACAACATACACACCATGCACAAAGCACTGCTGACTGCACTTTGATGTCCTGCAAATGTCACGAGCTGCTCCCCATTCTGAATGTCCCACAGACACACAGATCCATCTCCGGAAGACGAGACCTGTTAAAAAGCCCATGTACCGTGTTCTCAGTCATGTAAACAAACCATTTATTACAAACTGCTTAAACACACGGTACACACAAATTCCATTCTTACCAACATGCTGTTGTCCGTCCATGAGCAGGCCGTTACCCAGTCCTTGTGACATGACAGTAAAGAACGTGTAAGAACGGGAGGATTCACTGAGACGTCCCAACAGAGCAGAGACTGTGTCAAAGAAAAACTAAATCAATGACTGCATCTTTACCAATACAGTATATTACAGATTAAAAATTGTACATATTTACATCCATATTAATATATAAGCAACATTATACTTCTAAACAGTACCATCAAACAATACCTAATCATCTTCAGGCTATGTAAACCTTTCATAAACTACCAGTAGCTTCTTACCCGGTCTTTCCCACCAGTAGCCAGCAGGCTCCCACTTGGGTTGAAAGCACAACATGTAACCCCTGCAGTGTGACCCCGAAGAACAGTGATGGGAGAAACTGATGAAATAGCCATCATGAGATTATCCAGTGACCACAGACAGATGGACACATCCTCTGAAATGAAAAAAAAAAAAAAAAATTATAATAATAACATCTAATGAGGAAGATGATAACTTCTCTATTTACTTGTGATAACATTATTATCTCCATTTATGAAGAAGCAGCAGCTATAGATCAAGTGCAACAAGGCCTAACTGAACACAAAGGTTAAAAGCCTCTGCCATATATGAAGAGTTCACATTATTCAGAAAGCCAATACTCAATTGTTTATAATTAATATGCCTAGTAATTAATCACAGAAAGGGAACCGAGATAGAAAAACAACATATCATAGCAATGTAGACTGAGACGACTCTCACCAGAAGCAGATGCTAGAAAATCCGAGGATAACGCCAAGGCCTGAACAGGTCGCTGGTGTCCAGACAGAGTGAGCTGACAAGTACGACTGTCCTGGTAATTTATTCCAGACACGGACTAAAACTCTCAGTGCTGCCATAACCAGTGTGTTATTAGAGAGCCACACAAGACAGTCCACCCCCACATTCTCAAACGGACAGTGAGACACGAGATCTCCTGGAAAAGAAACAGAGTACTTGTGATGTATCATTATGCTGAATGCTTTTCTACAACTGATATTATTAAGCTTCCCAGACTCTTACCATTATCAACTTTGTAGATGTAGACAGAATCTGAATGATAGCCAACAGCAAGCTGCTTCTTGTCAGGAGAGATTGCTACAGAAAGTGCAGGAGACATAGCAGTTTTCACACAACCATGCACATGTAGCCTTCCCAGTCCTCCAGATGACACCTGCACCTGTAAAGAGAATGAGATTGAACACGGGCACTTATCAAGACAACTCCTGTACATATGCCCTACAACTCTTGACTCCCGTCCCCTTCTACTAAGGCTATGTCTACACGGCAGAAGTTAAATTGCCGTTGGAAATCTGACAGCATTTTCACTTTGCCATACCATGATTTTTGGCATGGGTTTGCACAAGAAAGACCAGGTCAGTTTTTGGATTTTGGTCGGCAGAGTACAAAAAAGGGTACTGGAATCTGCTGGAAGATAGAACATATTCTATATTCCGGCAGAGGCCAGTGGATTAGAAATCCGACAATAGAAAATCTGTGCTGTGTAGACTACAGTTCCGATTTTCTATTGCGGTCTATGGGGCACTGGTTACAGTCGGATTTTTGGCGGATCGTAAATACTGAATCTGCCGAAACTCCGACCAGAAACCAGTGCTGTGTAGACATAGGCTACGAGAACCTCATCAATGGCATTCTTACACTTGGAGGGTATTACCTTGCCATCTTCTCCACCAGTCAGGAGATATTCCCCATGCTTAAGAAAATTAGAAGTCAGTGTATAGCCACTATGAGCTCTGAAACGAGACAGGAGAACTTGAGCTTCCCAGGACCACAGAGATACCCAGCCATCAAGACTCCCCGAGACCACTACATTGCCATCTAAGGAGAAGGACACTGTCCTCACGGATGAAGAGCCACAGAGAACCTGCAAGAAAGAACAGGGTGTTTTTTGTTTTGTTTTTTCAAAATCCTAAATCAAAATGAGGTGGGACATTGAATTGTAAGGAAAAATTGTCACTTACAACACTTCTTTCCCAATTGTCCAGCTGAACAAGAGATATTTTTCCATCCCAAGATCCTACAGAAACTAAATAACGAGTTGGGTGAAATGCTGCACAATTCAGAGGACTGGAGAACGAGCTAGAGCCTATGAGAGTGCACGGCTGGTTGTCCCAGAGCTAGAAACATAGGGGTTTAGAAAAAAATGTAAAGGAAGTATAAATGCAAGTGTTCGAAAGCGTAAAAACATATATATTCGAGACTGAGGAATCACCTTGAAAATTAAAATCCAGAGAACAAGTGAGTATCTGCTTGCGATCAGCGCTAACAAAACACCCTGTGACCTGTCGTCTGTGAGCCTCAAGTCTGTGTATGCTGAGCAAAAGAAAAGCATATTTATTAAAGAAAAATGTAAAATAATTCAAGTAGGATACACAGCATATGTACAAGTTCCAATCCACAAATAACTGAGTGTTTCTACTGTCCTGCTAATGAAAAAATGGAAAATCTAAACTGGCTCCTGTAGTAGCAAGTCTGGCATGTTTAACCCCTTAAGGACCCGGCGTTTTTGTTGTTGACACGTTCGTTTTTCCCTCCTTGCCTTCCCAGAGCCATAACTTTTTTATATTTCCACCTACATAGACATATGAGGGCTTTTATTTTGCGGGACAAGAGTGGGACAAATACAATGTGTTATTGAAATTTAAGGTTGATAAAATCCGGCAATACCAAACATGTGGGTTTCCGTTATTTTTGGTACCGTAAAAAAATTCCAAACTTTTGTGCGACCAAAAACTTTTATGTACTAAACCTATGGACGTCCTGAGGGTGCATTTTTTGGGGGGGCTGAAGTTATTTTTTACGCTAGTTTTTTTGGGAATGCACCGACTTTTTTGTCCTTTTTTTCCCATTTTTTAAAGGCCAAAAAATGAAAAAAAACGAAATTTTTTGGCGTTGCAACTTAGACTGTACCAAGATGGCTTTCCCCACTTATGTCGCGGATCACCCCCCAATTTAATTCATTCAGACGCCACGGCCATCTTTTCCTGGTGTTGACGGTTAACAGCCGGGGGGCGACGCTGTCCGGGGGGGGGCGGGGAGGTCAAAGGGAATTTTTTTTAATCTCATTTTTAACACCCCAATGCCACGAGCATTTTAAAATTTTTCAGAACCCCTTTTTAAAAATCCTTTCCCTTTTGCTGGGGAATTGAAACCTAGGATTAAAAAACTTATTGATATTAATATAAACCAAAGAATTTACATGCGTGAAATGAAGCCAATCCCGGCCCTTTTTTTTGCCTGACTGTATGCTTTTTTACAGTATATGTTACTTGTAGAGAATAAATGCATGGACATTTTAGGGGCCCCACTTTTATGTTCCACATCCCAAAGTCCTCAATGAACCAACAAGGTGTTTCAAAAATAAAAGCGCAGCGGGAAAAACTCCATCACAGCCACTATAAAAGGGTTGGTTTTCCTTAAAACAAAAACTGTATCTAATTTAATTATAGGATACCGGTGTCAACAAACAAATGTGTTTGTGTATTTTTCATAAGGTCTGTATTATGGTACAAAGTTTATAGTTCCAATATCAGAATGCACAAATTTTGGGGAAATTTACTTTACTTTATGGCACAGGTTATTTGCAAAAACCCTATACTGAAATATAAATTTTGTGGTTAGACTTTAACAAGGTATTTTTTCAAATAATGCATGTTTGTGGGTTCACAGAAACAGCAGGATCATAGAATTGCAGTCAATTATTGGACCCATTTTTTATTAAGAAGTTCTATTTGCGAGAACCACCAATAAAGGGCCCATTTACCCTCAGCTTTGAAATAAACAAAAAAAAATTCTACCTTCAAATGGGTTGATGGGTTATGTCCAACAGACATATTACACTTTTGAAGAGAATACAGTATATGTGGTCCTGAAAGAAGAATAAAAAATTGGGGAATTTATCAGCAGAACCCCCACAACTTAGTTTCAGCATTTATCCTGTCTAACTTAAAACAGGGGAAAAAAAATTGACAAAGCTAGTCAGAGCAGGGTTTAAAAACCCCCCCCTTCTGTAAAAGAATATGCAACACCATTACGGTGCCCAAAAATGCCAAGTCTCCTTGCAACTCAACCCAAACCCCGGGGGTTAGGAAACACCCAAAAGATTTGTGTGGTAGAAGAGGCACTCAGTTATTTATGCAGAATAATGAGAAGGATCCAGAATCCAATAATTGCTAGCAATAATTAGATAAGGTTGGAAAAAGACACCTTCCACCAAGCCCACCCCTAAAACCCCTCAGTTTTGATCCAGATGAGAAAAAAACCCCCTATGGGCAGATGCCATTTCCATACAAGAAAAAAAATTTCCTTTCCTTTACTCCAAAATGGCATTCAGAATAACCCCGGGATCAATGTTCTACCCCCCAGAATTTTAAACCAAACCCTATAATATTTTATTTTTCAAGAATGGTTTAGATGTTTTCGAACTCGGGAATCAAATCCCAAATCTCTTAACCCCGCAGGCATTCACACATTTGGTTATTGTCCCATGCTGTAAAGAGCTGGCCCTTTGAACTCTTCCCGTCTGCAAAATCTCTTGACCTGGATGCAAACTGGGGGGCACTGGCCATTCAAGCCAACTGATAAAACAGAGAAGGATTTGGGACAGAATGTGTAGGGATCGCTCAATTAATTCCTGAAAACCCCCACAGGAGGTTCAGGGTTTGAGAATCAGTTCCATGTGTTCACAATGAAGTCTTTTTTAAAATGCAATCCTTGGGTGAACAAATTAGGGGTTAACGAACATCAATCCCCAAAAAACTTTGTAGCATAGACTTATGATTTGAATCCCAACTCTATGTCAGATAGTGGGTGAGGAATTACGAAAAACTCACCCTAGCTGCTGTAGACCTGGCAAGGTTTGGAAAAGGCCCAGGGTGGATGTGCCCGCAGGAAAAGGGAAGGGGACAAGAAGTTCTGCAAATGTTGTAATGCGCCCAAAGCTGAGAAGTGAGATACACAGACAAAATGGTTTCATAGGTATAGGACATAATTGTCCCAAAAACATTAAAGCACGCAAAAAGAATGGGGGCAGCTCATCAGCCTTCAGCATGGAGCACTGGAGAACTGTCTGGATCCCCCAGGGGGAGGCACGGTCAGAAGTGGCTGTAAGAAATAAAGGGGAACAATGATTTTTTCACACTAAAAATTTAGGAAAATGGCAGCAAGTTCTTACCCGCCCTAAAAGTGCCCGCAGGCACCCCTTCTGGTTTACCAAAAAACGTTTTCCAAAGCTTTCTTTGAGACAATGAAAGATGTAAAATGGGTAGAAAACAAATTTGGGTCCAAGGCCAAGAACACTGAAAAATGGGCAAAGAAACAGCGATTAAGAAGAAAAATTTGTTAATGAATGTTTGTGAATATTAGTTACTTATCCCAACGTGTGGGGTATGATGCAGGGACATTTATGGCTAGATAAAGACTTTTGCAGATGTATAAAAATCGGATTTTTGTACTTACCGTAAAATCCCTTTCGTCCGATTCATTGGGGGGCACAGACCTTGGGGATAGGCCCTTTCCCCAGGAGGCCGACACTAGGCGGAACAAAAATGTTCCCCCGCCCCAGTGGCCCATATCCTTCCTGCTGATGCCAGGGTGATAGTTGGGCAAAAACCTGGCCCCAAAAGAAAACCAAAAAAAAACAAAATGTTCCCTGGAGAAACAACGGGAGGACCCGTGTCCCCCAAAAAGCGAGAAAAGGTTTTACGGTAATACAAAAAACCAAAATTTTTTGCCAAAGTCATTGGGGGCACAGCACCTTGGGATGTCCCAAAAGCAGTCCAAGGGGGGGGAGGGGCACAAAAAGGTAACAACTAAAAAATTTTTCCGCATTGGCAAGATTAGCCACTGCTGCCAAGTACCTTACCGCCGAGGCTTGCGTCAGCTGAGGCCAAGGAGGATTTGGTAGAACTTAGAAAAAGTAGGCCTAGCCCAAGTGGCAGCTTTGCAAACCCTTAAAGCTGAAGCTCGGTGTGAACCGCCAAGAGGATCACTACTCGTAGGGAGTGGGCGTGACCCGAAAGGGGAAGGGTTCCTCCTAGCCGATGGGATTCCGCATTGCAGACCGGATCAGTTGCCAAGGGTGGCCCTAGAGGGCCGCCAGGCCCCTTGGGGGCCCCCTGGGGGAATGCAAAAAAGGGTTTCAGAGCCCCAAAAGGTTTCCCATGACGAGAGGTAGATCCAAAAGGCCCTGACCACGTCAAAAACAATGAAAAACGCTCTCGGGGATGTGGGGGGCGGAGACAAAAAGGGGCGAACTATGTCCCATTGATAGAAAACTATGAAACCACCTTAAGAGAGACAAAGGGAAGGGGGGGGCGCAACACAACTTTGTCCTTATTCAAACCCAAAAAAGGGGGACTTGCATGATAGAGCCGCCGTTCAGCCCTGGGCGGAGGAATGATGGCGCCCGGAAGTCCCTTTTAAATTTAAAAGAAAATGTGGGGAAAACCCCAAAGGGGCTCAAAGGTGAAGACGCAGGGCCCTTCCAACAAGTTTAAAAACCCCAGGGTTTCGATGGGCCTAAAAACCCGGGGGGACATAATGCGCGACCCCCTGCAAAAAGGTCAACCTGTGAGCGAGAGGCCAGCTTGCGCTGAACAAAATTGAGATAGCAGAAATCTGACCTCTTAAGGAGGACAGGATGAGCCCGAGCTCCAGGCCTAACTGTAGAAAAGACAGCATCCTTGGAGTAGAACATACCAAGGGGAGAAATTCCTGGGCTTCAGCCCAGGCAAAAAAGGCCTTCCAGGTACGGTAAAGACTGGGTGGGTTGGGCTGGTGCCGATCATGGTTCGGGGTAAAGGGAAACCCCACAAAAACCCCCAGATTTAAGATTGCGATTTCAACAGACACGCCGTAAAAGTGCAGCCGCGGTACAGTGCGGTGGAGCAGAGGAATAGACCAAGAAGCATCCATCAATAGGACAATGAGACCCGCGTACCAAGACCTGCGAGGCCAATCCGAGGCGACGAGAACGGCTGGTATCCTCTTGGACTTGAGGCGCTTGAGCGAAGAGGCCAGGGTGGAAAGAGGCAGATCAGAGCAAACTGACCCCAGCGTGGACCAGTGCATCTACTGCTAGAGCCAGGGGATCCCTGGCCCTAGACACATAAGTCGGGAGTTGGTGATTGAGGTGAGACACAAACAGATTGATGTCTAGCGTACCCCGCTTCTGGCAAAAAAACTCTGGTAGAAGAGAGTTTTCCACCCCTGGAATGAAAATTGCCAACAAGGGCGGTACTGATGCTCTGCCCAGCGGAGAATCCTTGCAGCTTCCTGAAAAGCTGCCCGGCTTCTGGTGCCACTCTGAAGATTCAGATAGGTCACTGCCATGGTGTTGTTGGACTGTCGAATACAAACTGGTTGTCCCCGGATGAGAGGGGACCAATGCGAGAGCGCTAGGAAAATAGCGCGGAGTTCCAGCACATTGGTAGCTCAGGGAATCCAGACTTCAGATCAGAGTCCCTGAGTCGTCCGGGAGCCAAAGACGGCGCCCCACCCCAATGCTTGGCATCTGTGGTAATGATCAGCCATTGCGGGAATAGAAATGACCTCCTTTGATGTAATGCAGGAGATGCTAGCCACTAGCTCAGGTCGGCTCGAACCTGAGGTGGCAGGCGGACAATGTGCCCAGGGACATTGGAGACCTGTCCCACCGACACAGGATTGCCCGCTGCAGAATGCGAGAAAGAAACTGTGCAAAGGACACCGCCATGAAGGCGGTCCCCAACCTGACAAAAACCTGCATGCAAGTGCGAAGAGTATACGGGGTGCGATTCAGAAGTAGAGAAACGTCTGAACGTAAGTGCTGGACTTTCCCTGATGGAAGAAACACTCTGAACACCCGAGTGTCGAGAATCATCCCCAGAAACTCCATCCTTTGTGACAGAATGAGACAGGGATTGTCAAAACTAACTATCCACCCGAAGCGCACTACAGTGTCTTGGGTGATCCTGATGCTGACCATGCAGGCGCATTGAGATGGAGCCTTTAGTAGAAGGACATGTAGACAAGGAACATCTGACTGTAACTGCCGGATCTTCCCTGGTGGAAGAAACACTCTGGGCACCCGAGTGTCGAAAATCATCCCCGAAATGCCATCCATTGTGATGGTATCAGACAGGACTTGTCGAGACTGACTATCCATCCAAAGCGCCCCAAGGCGTCCAGGGTAATCCTAATGATGTCCAGGCTGGCGCATCGAGATGAAGCCTTTACTAGAAGGTCGTCCAGATAAGGAATAATGGTCATGCCCTGATGCGAAGGATCGCCATCAGGGGTGCCAGGACCTGTGTGAAGATCCCTGATGCAGTTGCGAGGCCAAATGGTAGAGCTCTGAAATTAAAATGCCATGAGTCTCCTGCGAAATGCAGGAACCGCTGGTGGACCTGGGAAATCGGGACATGCAGATAAGCATCCCCGATGTGTATAGCAGACACTAGGCGTGCTTTCTAAGTGAATGACGCCACGCCGGCTGGCTCTGAGGAGGGAGAATACTATGACCCCCTGTGGCCTGTGAAATAAACTCATTGACAAGCTTCCCAAAAAAGCTTACTGTCAGAGAACGGAAGTGCAACCATTAACTTCTTGGAGGCTACCCGCAGACCAGGATTTTACCCACAAGGAGCGGCGAACGGCCACTGCATTGGCCGACGCTCTAGCCACAAAAATAGGCTGACACAAGTGAAGTCTCACTGGAACTTCGAGGCCCCTGAAAGCTGGGAAGCCAGATTCCACAACTCCAGTTGACAGCCCTTTCTGTAACTACTTTGACCACACCATGCAGGCTTTGCTGACCAGCGAAGAAAACAAATGCAGGTCACAGGGCTGTCCCGGCCGCCTCAAAGGCGGACTAACAAAACCATGACGACGCCTGTCTGTACAGCCACTAAAGACTGCTGCATCCGAGATGGGGATGGCTGTAGTCTACGTGAGCAAGGTGACTAGGGCGTCCCCTGATGGGACCCCCGATCAATACAGAAAAGGTACCAAGAGTATTAAGCTCTCTGGCAGGAAACAAACGCCTGACAGGATGTTTCCACTCCCTGGCAAACTCCATGTGTGCAGGGAACACCAAACGCTGCCGCCTGACGCATTTAAAGGAAACCTCCTCCTGGGAGGCCTGGACATCCTCATCCTTAACATGAAAGGAGTCTCTGACAGCCCGATAAGGGCTTGGGGACTGTTGATAGTTTCCAACAACCTGTTGACACCAAACCCAACACAGGGGAGTCTCTAGAAGAGGCCGTATCCAGGACGGGACTTTTCAATCCGTCCCCAATAGCCCAGAAAAGGGCTTGGACCGCTGCTGCCGCCCCTCTCTATTTGGCTTGAGTCAGAATCAGGGGGTCCCCACTTGAAAAGCCGTATTAGGCATGGAGCTTCTACTCCACCACGCTGTTTGGAGGGAGCTGGGGTAATAACAAGAGAGAGACGGGGAAGGCTGAAAAGGCGGGGGGAAAGGATAGATGGCCCCACGGGGGCCAATTTACCACCCCAAGGTGCTGTGTCCCCATGGAACCCAGGAGATGCAGCAAAGCACCCAGGATGCCAAATGCAAGGAAAGGCGTTAAACTCTCCCCCCAACACAGGCCCGAGCGTGGGGGATCTTTCCCCCCATCCGGGGGGGGCCCGGATCCATTTGGGCCACCCAGGGGGGAACGGCCCCAGGGGGCGTGGCCTAGTTTAGGCCTAGGCCCCCAGAAGCCGGGGGCTAAATTTGAACTTGCAGCCCCGGGGCCGTTCTGGGGCAGCCCCCGGAAACCCACCAAAGCGGATAAGGGGAACCCGCAACTCCTGTGGGACCCTCCGCCCCCCCAGCCGTGCCAGCCCCAACAGGAAGGGTGCTCAAAAACCCCCGCAGCCCTAACCCCGCTGCGTACGCCAGCACGAAGCAGGGGAGCATGCTCCTTCTCCCAGGAAGCCCACCCAAAACCCCCGGGCAAAAAATGCCATGGAGGGGCCCCCGAAAACGGAATTCCTGCGGCCCTCAACTCCATAAAAAGAAACGGAAAAACCCCCCCTACCTCCAAAAGAGGGAAGTCGGGGGATCACCCATCCGACTCCCTTGGGCGCAAGCATCCCTCTTCGTTTCATGCATCGGAGGTGTGGTACCGGAATCCGTAAAAAGGAAATTTGGGGGGCGGGGAGCGGCGAAAAGGAAGACCGGCCACTAAAGAAATGACGGGTTTGACGCCATCAGGGGGGGCAACATCATGGTAAAAATACGGCTGACGACTCCCCTGAAAGGTGAGAGCCGAGGTCTATACCTTTTCAAGGTGAGGCAGGGCTCGATCACCCCCTAGGGGGAACTGGGTCCCCCAATCACTTGAACAAGTGAGACCGGGTGCTCAATCATTCCAACAGGTGAGAGGGGTGTCGATCACCTCTGAAAGGGGAACCCAAAAAAATAACAAACCCGCAGAACTGCAGAGCCGTTTTGATCATAGGACCTCGGCTAAAAACTGTCAGGATGGCGTAAGCGGGGGGGAAATTAGCCCCACCGGGGCGGGCCCAACCTTTGGTCCCCCTAGTGTCCGCCTCCGGGGCAAGGGCCATACCCAAGGGCTGTGTCCCCAAGGGCATTTGGGGGGAAATTCTTGTTAGAATGTTGATTCAGACTAATCAAAATTTTGGGTAAGGATAAAATCTTCCATGGGAAATTTTTTTTTCTATCTTGTGGGTTCAATATTTGTATATCAGACAATAGCACAATAACAGTAAATATATTTCATAAAAAAGCTTCACTGGTCTTACCTTTCAGTCCCCCAGGAGCAGTGAAAATGGCATGGGAAACGCTTATAAGTGGCCCCAGCCCCTTTCAGCCCCTCAGCCGTGTATATAGACCTAAAATGCTGCAGTGAATAGGATTCTGAGCAAGTTCTCCAACAGCCCTGAAAGAGATATAGATTACTCTAGCATCAATTGCTGGTTTGCCTTAAAAATTATAGGCACAATGTTCATACCTTTCCGTGAAACCATATGGGAGTCAAAGCCCCCAGGGACATTTCTGTCCATTTTTTTCTTTTAACTACTTAGCCCTTTCTGAAGTAGTTGTAAAAGGGGGTACCCGGGCAATTTCTGTTTACCCTTTCCAAGCTACACAATTTTGGGTTGGGTATGAACAAAAATGTTTTTATTTTGGACTAAATACATGCTGGGTGAGAAAAAGTTTTATAAAGTACAACCAACCTTCTCAAAGACAGCAGTACCCCGGAGTTCTTCACAGGAAAGGGATTTAATGGTACAGGGGGTTTAAACGTTTTTCCCTTTTTTAAATTTTTTTAAAAGAGGCGCATCGGAAATGAAATCGGGAAAGCGATATTTCAAAGGAATAAAGGTTTTTTTACCCATGAACAAAAACATTTGCTCATAATATGGGCCCAAAGACTTTTTAGAAAAACAAAGCCACTACTATTGTGGTAAGCTTTTTAAAAAGCACATATTGAAAAAAGGAAAAAAAATATGTAAATAATGTAAAAATTTTTTTTTTTAAATTTTTTTTTTTCTAAAAAATTTATGAAAGTGTTTTTTTAAAAGATTTGATTTGTTTCCCCCACAAAACACTATCACATCTCATTTGCCGGGACCCCCTCCCAATCTGCTTTTTTTTAACAAGGGAAACTAGCTGGCAAGTATTCAAAAGGGGAAATTCCCTTGGTAATCAAACAGACTGTTTTTATAAGCTCTAAACACTGCTTTGCTTCAAGTTAAAATCATCCATTAACAGGTCTATTAAAAAACTATGTCTATAGCCCTTTAAAAAAGACCCCAATCTTTAAATATATGTGTCTGTGAGGATTATCTGTCTTGGTATTTCTTTTTTTAAAAAACAGGGGGGAAACCACAATTTTATAAATTTAAAAATTTTTTATTTTGTATTTGGGTGATTATTTAATCTTCGTTTCGCTTTTACATGCACAACTCCCTTAAAAAATAAATGTTTTTTTTACCTTTTGGAAAAACCGAAAAATTTGGGTGCTGGGGGACATAAACCAAAAAAATCTTAACTATGTGATTTCCCATCATTTAAAACTCCCACTTCCCAACGCCCTTGCCAACAGGATCCCAATTGCCCACGTCCCAAAGAAACCCAAAATGAAAAAAACGAGTGCCCCTATTTGTCCCCTACAACCCAAAAGCTAAAAACCTACAAAAAAAAAGATTCCCAAAAGGAACCCCAAACCTGTGTACTAGGGACAACAACTCCCCAAAATTTTCCCCAGCCCCCCCCTCCCTTTTCCTTTTGGAAACCCCCCAAACCTGCGGGGGCTTTTATTGCCCGGGAGCCCCCAAAGGGCCCCCCAACAAAAAATTTGGCCCCTTTACCCCCCTGAAAAAACCAGGTGCAAAAACCTGCAGTCCACCACACCGCTGACAGTGAAACCCTGTCCCACAGTCCCCGGGGTGCACGGGAATTTGGGGGGAAAAATTTTCCTGCAGGTCTTCCCAATTTTGGGGTTAAATCTGATCAGTCTGCGAAATGCCCAAACCACGGGGCCTCTATTTTGGGGGGGAAAAAAACAGGGGGCAGAGACTCATCAGCATATGAATTTCAAAAAGATTCACCTTTAACAAAGCAAAAACCAAATTCCCAAAGGGCCCCCACATTTCTCGGGAAAAAATCCTCCAGGGAAAGTTTTGCGGGTTTATGGTTTTTAATGGGACTTTTTAAAAAACTAAAGAGGGAGGGGAAGGAAATGGGAATAAAAATTTAAATTTGCAAAAATTTTAAAACTTGAAAAATGGTTTTGAATATTCTTTAACAGCTTCATGTAAAAACTTTTGTGTGAACTGGGGAAGAGCAAAAAAAAAAATTCCCCCTTTATTGCAAATAGATAAGGGGAAAAAATTTACTGATCACCCCTTTGTCCGCCTCACAATTTTCCAGACTGTTTATTTCTTGACCTGTTGTAAATAACCCTTACTTATATTGCTTTTTGTTATTTTTAAGGATTCTAATTTCCTTTTTGAAATCCATGTTTTTTGTGTATAAAAAGTCTGTGTATTTTAGTTTGTTGAATAAACCATGTCGAAGAAGAGAGCAGTCCTTCAAAACTACTATCAAATATATCATTTAAACCCTGAAAAAGGATTTCTCCACTCTTCTACTAACAGGATACCATACTAATTCTGAACTTTGTTTTAATCATGAAAAGAGCAGAAAGATTGGAAATTTAAAAGTAAAAAGATAATATAAAATAAAACATAAAATAAAATAAGATTTCTTTTATCTTAGGGGAAAAAAACTATTCACAAAGCACTATTCTGCATAGAAGTAAAGTTTGACACAAATAAACATACTGTCAAAAAGTGAGCCGCAACACGACCGGTTATTTTAAAAGGGAGATTCTTCCCCTTTTTTTTCCCTAATCCAACTTTCCTCTTTACCCCTCAGCCCCCCCCTTGGTTCCCTCCCCCCAAGGGAATAAAAAGTGATGCCCTTACACTTGCTTTGGGGGCCAATAATGAGGACCCCCCGTTACACTCGAAAAAGTTAACCCCCTCGTTTTAAAACAGATACAAATTAGTGTGAGAATATAATATAAAGAAACACAGGACTTTAAGGTGTATGTCTCAATATACACAGCAACAATTTTGTAAGTTTTAGAACCTGGGTTTACACTACGTGCATGACTTTGTTCGAGGTATCTGTCAGGGTACATTGAAAAGGGCATCCCGGTGGATATTGCATAGTCGCAGTGGCCCCCATTTAGAGATTAATAGAGCCAAGATAGTGCTCTGTGGGCTGCATTTTTCTCATTTCCCACGGGATATGTTTTCCTGTAGAATTTATATTCACCAGTTTTTAGTCCCCCAGAGAAAAGGATGTGCTGGGGTAAGACACCCAAAAACAAGGGACACCCCTAAAAAAAATGACAAAGCTTTTTGTTCAGAAGTTACAAAATGAAAAACCAAAAAATAATGCACTACAAAAACCATCCCCCAGATAAAACAATGCTAAAAAAACAAGCACGGAGGTCTAAGGTCTGGGGGTGGCACGGGTGTCTAGCTGTCACGGTTCATCATCTTTTTTCCACCGGACACCTCCTTCACGGTATAGTAGCATTTCAGATCTAGGACGCATGCATCATTTTTTTCTTTTTTGGTATCTATACAGAAGCAGGGTTTTTTAAATTTAATTTTTAAAAAATTTTTTTCTAACATTGTCTATAACAAATTTTTACGTGACCCTAGACCTCCGTGCTTGTTTTTTTAGCATTGTTTTATCTGGGTGATGGTTTTTGTAGTGCATTATGTTTGTGGTGTCATTTTGTAACTTCTGAACAATAAAGCTTTGTACATTCTGTATGGGTTTCCCTTGTTTTTGGGTGACGGTATTGTTATAGTGGGTTGCCCTTTCATTTTTCTTAGGTTGTATTTTTGTTGCATTACCCTGGGTATTTTTATGTTTGTAGGATAGTCTGCTGGGATATAGAGCAAACCTAGTCAGCAGAGGACTACCTTTGCTCTATGAATGTCTATGAGGCTGGTGTACCTATGCTGTGGTATCCACCAGAATATATTTTTATCACAATACCCCAATGGAAACCTTGAAAGTAGTCACTAGGTAGTGTGAACCCAGCCATACTCTTATGCTGTCCTTACACATAACAATAATGTTGGCCACAGCCACATCTTATATCCTGGGAGATTTCTCCCTGTCGTCTATACAGAACACATGCATGTGAGCTGCACATGCATGTGTGTGGGGGGGATTGGGAGAGATAGCTGAACAAGTCTTATTAGTCAAAGAATTTTAGTAAATGAGCCACTACTGGAGATTAGGAGGTCAGTACCTGAGGGAGTAAATCTGGGATCCAGTCAGATGTCAGCTCCCCAGCAGATCCACACAGGACATCAGCTCCATCTATGAGTAGTGTTAATGTATCATTCCGTTTTAAAGAGCGAGAAACTAAAAGAAGCAGAGCCTGGAACTCGACTAAAGCATCCCTATAGTAAGAGAGACAGTACAACAATTTTCCATTTAGTAATGAGGCATTTGCTTTTAAAGAATTAATGTGCACAACATATTACAATAGCTTCTGCCATCAATGTTTCCTTCTTTTCTTCTACTTTTAACAAATATATCTAACAGACACAGAGAAGTGTAACCTATCTCTGGTGCCACTAAGGTCAAAGAAAAGACCTACAAAATGAAAGGTCACACAGCACAGGATTTAAAGAGGTTCTCCCATCAGAAAAATTCATGGCATATCTGCAGGGAACCAGTATTAGTATCTCTTAGTATGAGGAACTGGAAATATGCATCTGAAGAATAAAAAAACATTTGTTACCAATAAAGCTCACTATATTAGATAAGAGGAGGATAGTGCATCCCAAAAAGTGAGAATGTTTCACAACCTGACTATATGATGACCTCTGAAAACAAACAAACTGTGATTTTCTCAATTTATTTATTATTTATCACTACTACAAAACGGTTGTTAGATTTCAGGATTTTCAGGGTGTTGCGCTGGGTGTTTTAGAAGTATGCGCGAGGTACTGCGTACTTCTAAAACGCTCGGTGCCTGCTCCCATTGACTTTCACTTACGCGCCGAGAAGAAGTGACAAGTCGCTTCTTTCTCCCATCGCGCAATACGCATCCAGGAAAACTTTAGGTAATTATAGCTCTCAATGAGAGCTATGAATTACCGTATATGCGGGCCGTACTTTGGGCATAGAGCAGCCAAATTACTCCCTGAAATATGGCCCAAAAAGACATCATGCGAACAAACAGTTAACTTTGTAGTCAATTCAACACACGTGTCCTTATCGATGAAACCTATCTGGAAGAATAACCTCACAGCAACTAATTAGAACTCATAAATCTTCTAAGAAGAATCGTAGATGCTCCGGTCTTCCTAAGATGAAACTTTATTTCCAAGAATGAAGAATACAAAAGGTAAAACACCAATGTGTGTACATATCCCATATATACACACCTTGGAGTTTTACCTTTTGTATTCTTCATTCTTGGAAATAAAATTTCATCTTAGCAAGACCGGAGCATCTACAATTCTTTTTAGAAGATTTATGTCTTGAGTTGGGGATGACTAGCGGCTCCGTACTAGATGTTTTAATAGTTAGGAGCTTTCTATCTGAAGACACCAGAGGCAAGCATACAGCAGCAGGCATCATGGAGCTCTGGACCAGGCTACATGATATTTGGCAGCATGGCTGATTACATAGTGCGGTTCGGGTAAACCTAAAGAACTTTGTTTATCTATTGTCTAATTAGAACTGAGCTTTTATTTCTTAAACTGGTCTGTTAAAATGTCAGTTGGGCTCCGATTAGGTGCTACTGCTTCTTTTTTTTTTTAGACCATATTCTCATGACGTTATAAGGCTATTTTGCTGGTACCCATTTGGACACCTTGAAAAAGGTATCCCAACACATAATGTGACAAATAGGTACCTATATTGGACTGCGCCTGCTCTATTTTATGTTCAGATACACTTTATGTACTGGACACAAAAACGTTGTAGACTAAGCTTTTGTGTCTGGCACCTAAACAATATATCCGTTGAAGTTTCGGAGGTGGTCTTAAGCAGTTTTGATCAAAAATGTGAACTAAGAACCTCAAAAAAGTTTTATGTATCCTAGATAGCAGAAATGCTTTTTCAAAAATTCCTATGTCCCCTTTGATAGTTTCTTTAGTTGATAGTGTGCTACTGTTTTTGGAATATGTATGTATGTTGCTGCCACGCCAGTGTGCACCTATGCTAATTTTTATTTTTTTTCAAAAAGGTTTTTTGGATGTGCAAAACCATATATTGTTTCTACCTAAACAATATACAAACATAGAATAGAGCAACTGCAGTCCAAAAGAGGAAACTATAGGGCAAATGTAGTCTATGTCTCCATCACAGTATATGTTGGGAGACCCTTTTCAAGGTAACCTGACAGATACCTAAGAGTGAGGCAACTAATGCAAAGTGAATGGCACCTTGAACAGTTTTGATCTATGACAATTGTGTAACTAATTCCCTAGCAGGCATTCAGGCAAATATTTTTTTATTTATCTTTGTGCCATTTTTCAGTGACTTTTAATTTTTAATGATCGACTTTAAAAGGTTAGTTTGTACCTGAATAAGGCTATGTCTACATAGCACTGGACAAAAACTCACTAAAAATCAAATTCTAAAAACATTTCATTTTTGCTTTTTTTTTGCCACCTTTTTTTCAGAAATGCACAGCATTATACTTGCTGTTTATTTCTGCAAAAAACACACCAAAAAATATCCGCTGCTTTACATGACCCCCCTATAAAAATTTTTTGCCCCCCTGCGTTTTTTTGCAACATGTTTTAAAAAATGACCAGCAGTAAAAACAAGCAGAAAAAAAACGTTCTGCGGAGACAACAGAATGTTTTTACTATTACAGTTCATAGGATCTGTTTTCAGTCTGTTTTCATTTTTAGAAAAAGAAAAAAGCTAAAAAAAACGCTGTTTTTGTGTGCTGTGTAGACATAGCGTAAAGTGTAAAAACTAGAGCTATAGGGAGAGTGCTAACCAATCAGAGGTCACATGATTGACCAATTAATTTCTAAATCCGATAATCAAAGATGGACAGCTGTGGAAACTCTAATAAATATTTGTTAGGATACATAAATAAATTTCAGGACATCTGTAGAGCAATTTTAGCCCAAATTACATCTACACTGTTATTTCCATTTTTGTGTTTTGACAAAGGAACAGAAAACTAAAAAAAAAGAAAGTTCTGGATCCGTTACATGATGGACACCAACATCACCTGACAGATCCCATTGAATAAAATGGGGTACATTGGGTTTTCATCATAGTATTGATAATTATAACAAAACAAACAGTTCCTCATTCTGCGTTATTTTTTTTGTAATTTTTTACAAAATCTGCGACAGAGACTCCTGAAAAAGCCTCTAATGCAAGTAAATCAGGTCCAAATTGAATCATATAGTGCAGAAAATCCTTAATCATATGTTTTCCTTAATCATATTTGTTCTCTACGACTTATAATAGAGCAATATACATGCTTAACCAGTGCAAATCTCTCCTACAAAGTGATATTGGTAGAGCAAACATACTGAGAAAAAAGGTCTCAAATTCAGTCAAAAACTAATTTTTAAAAAAATTATATTCAGTGTTTATAGTGTGGTGCATTAAGTTCCTATAATTGCTCCTTCCCCCACATTGCCTATCTGCCACTGATCAAAGTAAACATCAAAACACTTTGGTGTTGACTAAAAAGGGATGCATTGGTGAACCTAGGGTACATCTAGTACCCAAAAATAATGAATGTAAAATTGTTTCGCTGCAGAAATGCATTTCAAGGGGGGGCCGGGGGCTCCCGGGCCCCCATTTTTTGGGAATAGGCCCTGATCAGCACACCCCAAAAAAAACCCGCGTTTTGCAGCGCGACTGTCCCGGCCCAATTACCCGACGAACGTACCCTTACATTCATTTCAACATTTCTTTTCCGCATTAAAAAAGGCCCCACTCCTTTTGGAAACACAAAACCCAAAGTTCAGGCTCTTGCTTTCTCGTTGAAGACGCTTATTCAGTTGCTTGCAAAAACTTTTTAGCATGGACTCTACATCCTTTGACCTTTGAGTTGCCTCTGTAAAATGGTAAAAACTGAAACTGAGCTAAAAAAGTCTCAGCTTTCACAAAATCTCCCGCAAAGATTTACCCCAAAAGATACTTATTACATGAATTGTATACGAACAACGGTCATCATATTTTCCAATGTCAACCCCATCAGGAAACTCTACCATAAACACTAACCCTCCCAGCAATCATTACCATAAAGACAGTTTTGCCTTGGCTCGGCTCCCCCCAACCACCAAAAAAAACCCCACGGGTTTGGGGAAGCCCGCCTCTTTTTAAGGGTTTTTCCACACTTGCATAACTTGCTTGCTTCTAGCAAAGGAATTTCGCTCATGCCATTCTTGAAAGCCTTCCTGTGTTACTTCATCTTCATCATCTTCAGATAAATTTGACCCTCCCTAGGAAAGTGGGCATTGATTTATTCATTATTATTTGCAGACAACAAATATAAAGCATGGATCTATGATTGATACATACCTTGAGGTAATCCCTCTCGATTACTTGCCACACATCATGTAAAACTCTATTTCCAAACTCCTCTAGTGCTGTCATGTGTGGTTTCCCTTCACTTTCACCACCCCACTGACAGGAGTATCTACACAAGAAAATATGAACACAACAAGCTTTTAAGCCAGAAACACCCCAATGTACAGTCGTGCTGCCTAAGATGAGCTGGAAACTTACATGTAACTTGTAGCAGCAGGATGTTTAGCTACTCTGTTCTTCAGGTCCAATATACGTTTTTCAGCTTCTCGAGATTCGGAAGCAAAATCTGAAAGCCAATGGCTGGGCACAGACCTGAATGGAAAGAATAGATATAGAGAATAAGAGAAGTGCAACATTATGAAAATGTATGGAGTTAAGAAATGTTTACACAGATCAGAATATGTTAGAATAGCTTGTAAATGGTATGAAAATAAAAATGCATTATGCAAGCCTCATTTCACTAGCACGGTTGCTATAGTTAAAGGAAAACCCCAACCAAAAATGTATATTCTCACTATAAAGTGATCATTGTTTACCCAGTTATGGTACGGTTTCTACATCGTAGGAAGTAGAGACTTATTTCACATCTTTTCACCCCAGCATCATGTTCAACTCAACCCCATCATCGTTATTGTATTACCCCAACACAAATGTCAACTGGCAAGAGCACAGTGCTATAATCATACAAAATGATATTGGATAATAGCGTATTATGATGTCTAACCATGTCAAGAAATATTTCACTAATTATTTTTTTTTAACATTATTGTTTTTTCTAATACCTAGTACAGAAATAAACTAAGCCAAAAGAGATAGCCAAAGTATTCATATAAACGATCATTTAGGCATGTTTTACCTGATGGCTTCAGGATTTCTAAAGTAGAAGAAAGCCTTTGGGTGCCCCATTTTATTGGTCTTACAACTTTGCAAAAACTGCATGGCCTCCAACTCTGTGATAGAGCGTCCTGCAGGATATGTTTGAATCTGCCAATAGTATAGGGCAATAATAAAGCATTGGTGCAAAATACAAAGTACATTATAAATGTCAGAAACATTCTCATAAGTTGTTACATTGCGTGCATAATCTGGACCTCTTAAAAATAAAGTCAAGAAGAGGTTATTACCCATTCATACTCAGGAAGGAGTGGAACAGAGTACGTTTTGGGGACATGACCATATCTCTCTCCGAGGATCCCAATGAAGATCTGACTCCGAACTACTTCAGACAGGCACAGAGACAACTGCCTAATGTCAAAAACATAAATACGTTATGGCAGAGAACTAATCCAGTGATCTCACTATTCTTATACAGAGCCCTGACATTCACTCTCCAGTTTCCTTCTCTGTATCTCTTATCTAACCTGTCCTTCTTTGCTTCCTCTTCTGTAATTCCCCAACGTAGATCCACTTCCTCCAGTGAGAGGAAATGACAAGCAGCACGCTGGCGTAGTTGTGGCATTACCTGCCCAATCAATACATCCCTTTCTGAGTGCATATCACGAAAGGTGGAGGAGATAAACACTCGAACACTGCGCCACCTAAAAAGAACCACACTTACTATCACAAGCTAAAATTAGTAGTATAAAGTTGTACTGTGTTAGCCATAAAAAGCAGTAGAAAAGTGAAAAAAAAATCAGACAGTACCTTTTAGAGGCGGAGTGTATTTGATGGTAATGTTAAAGAGTACTGGTTCTCTTTGTCAGACATTATGTTATAAGAAACTGGAAATTCACATACATTTTAGGATATGTCTACGTGACATGGGTCTTCAGTCGGATTTTGATACAGTTTTGGATTTAAAAACCATCAAAACCTAACTGCAAATCCATCCCCTTAGACCTCAATTGAAAACCCAGACAGTAGTCTTTACAGCTCGCATTTTCTGAGGTCTGATTTCAAATCCAAAAAACTGTATCCAACAACTTAGAACATGTTCATTCTTCCGCCACATTTCTGACAGAAAATGTACTATTCAATGTCGATGAGCCAGCTGAATCTGAAAATAGGTTGCAAAATCCACTGCAAAAAATTAAAACCGAGTTTAAAATGCCGTTGGATTATGTTACAAAATCCAACCAGTATTTTACAATAGCCGTGTGAACACAGCTTTATACACACGTGATCATCAAAGACTTTAAAAAAAAACTTTAAAAATAAAATGCAATATAAGCAGAGAAGATATTTAAAACTGGTCAAAAAAATAAACAATCGTGAGGTGTTACAGGAGGATTCTTAGATCTTACTGTTACCTTTTTGCTATCAGCTGGTGATTTGAGGCCCCCACAATTAAGACACAGTGTGACATGAAGCTAGTATGGATATTAAAGGGGTTATCTCACTACTTGATTCATCTTACCTAAGTCCTGTTTTCTTGGTTTCATTTTGAATTTAGGGGCGTGTTTCCTGGCTTCTACTAGGCTTCAGTAGAAGCCAGGTCGGTAGCTATAGCAACCAGTGCTAGCAGCCTATCAGGATAGATCAAACAGGTCTGTAGCTATAGCAACCTCAGGAGGTGATGCAGCACATACAAGAGGGTATATCTCAAAATAAGTAGGATACTGTTAATGGACACATATTGCTAAGTGAGTTGTTTTTGCAAGACCTTTAACATAAAGAGCAATCATTATAGTGAAACAACCCCTTTAAGCCCATATTGCAAAGTTTGCGTCAGCTTATATTCTCTCTGCGTCTTGAAATATTCCATTAAAACCACAACTCACAAATCTTCAACTAAGTGGCCATCTCTTTGTGCGGCCACTGGGAAATCTGACCTGCTGTTAGTCTTTGCCCTGTCTCCCCCACATAGAAGCCCATGTTAGGACATTGCAACAACAATGGGATACACCACATTGGAAGACCTGCAAGAAAATATACCCAATTCTGTGTACCTGACTGTGGGACAAGTACACTCTCAGTAGTGTGGATATGTCTAGAGGTCTTGCACCGGTTTTGCAGGCAGGGTGAGGTGAAATTTTCTGTTGGGGGCCTTCAGGGAACTCTACGTAATGATTTGTCGCAGGTTAGGTAGTTGATGAAAGGAAAGGAGAGGGGGACTAGAAATATTTAAGTTATGTGTCCCTGTATAGCACAGGTCTGAATTTCCTAGAAATCCTTGGCAGGATCTCCAAGATTATGTCTACACAGATTTCGGATTTTCTGTTGCCTCCGTACCCTGAGGCTATAGGAATCCAACAGGAATCCAGAGGAAGATAGCACAAGTTCTCTCTTCCGCCGGACGGCCAGCGGTTTAGAAGTCCTCAGTAATAAATCTGTGCTGTGTAGACTACAGCACAGATTTTCTATTAAGGTCTACACAGTGCTGGATACAGTCGGATTTTCGGCATATTCAAAATACTGAATCCGCCATAAATCCAATCAAAAACCTGTGATGTGTAGGCATAGCCCAACAGTGGATTATAAGTGACAAATAGAGGCACTCGGGCTTCATCCTGGGTCTCTTGGAATGTGATTAGGTTGTCCCCGTTGATAGCTGTAACTTTGCTAACCTAATGCTAGCATTATATTAACATTGGAAACAAAATGTTCCTAATTGTGTATTTGTCATGCAGCTGTTTTTTTAGAGTAAATATGAGATGGCTATTGTCTGAACTAGGGCTTCTCTATCCGGAGTACCTAATGATTAGCAAGCTCAGACTATGTGTATTTTAAAAGGGAACAGGGAAGTAAAATGACACAGTGGCAGTGGCTTATTTCCAAGAAAAGCAAAGGATTAAGCATGTTAAAATTCAACATATCCAGTATGGTCAGGCAGTTGCCTTCATATTCAATTAAAAAGCAAGGTTAGCTGACATTTATCAATTATGTATGGACAACTTAAAGAAAACTTGTCCTGGAGACAGGCTTTCCTTGGCTGTGGAAAATGTCTACAGCTAAGGCTTAAATGGTATTACTCAAAAAAAATACTTTCCATGTCACCTGAAATAAGATCAGTCACTTACTTTTGCTTGGGAACAGAGGTAAGTAGACTTCTAGCTCCTGCATGCCTTTTTTTTATGCTTTCTGGGTCTTCTGGAATGTTGAATCTTTCATTGACTTTCTCCACATGATCCAACAGACGGGAAGTTCCCCTCTCCGATATATATCTTTACAAAAAAACAAAACAAACAATGTAGGTAAATAAGCATTTAGGGCGACATGTATGATTTTTGGCGTTTAGATGCCAATTTCATTTCGCATTATGATAGTGTAGAGTGCACCTGAATTTATAAATTTGTTCTACTGTGGGTCATAAATCAGGCGAATTCTAGCGTAAAGACGACACTTCTGGCTCAGGTAAACCACTTTTAAAGTGGTCTACCTGTTCCAGCAGTAATGCGCCAGGATTTGCCGTACTGAAGCTATAAATGTGTAGCTTGGCATGGTTCTAGTGCGACACACCTCCAGCACGGCCCCCCATCTGAGCCGCAGTACATCGTGTGTTCCGGGAGCTCGTGCTGATCAGCGCGTACTCCTGAGGCATGGGGGGGCCGGCAGCAAACTCTGATATTCAGAAACTCCCTCAGTGACCAACAAATCCATCTAGTATGGGGTAGCATACAGAAGAAGTAGGAGGGGAGGGGGATGCCCTGGTAGCTTCTTCATCATGGTTTCATGAGGGGGAAAAGTAAATCATCAGATTAGAGTCATCTGAAACCAGACTATACACTATATAAAAAGACACATGTTTTTGTCACTATCTGACATGAAATAGAGAATAAACCTTACCCGTTTTTAGGTAAATTAGGATTATCAAAATTATTTATATTTGACAAATGCCAGATTAATGAGAGATCATTTTTAAGGCATTTTTATTACTTTCTGCAAAGTCAAAAGTTTACATACACTAGGATTACTATGCCTTTAAATCATTTGGTACAGCCCATATGATGATGTCATGTCTTTGGAAGATTCTGATAGGTGTATTGGCAACATCTGAGTTAGAGACACACCTGTGGAGGTATTTTTAAGGCACACCAGAAACACACTGCTTCTGTGTGTAATGTCATGGGAAAGTCTAAATAAATCAGCCAATATATCAGGAAGAGAATTGTGGACTTGCACAAATCTGCATTATCCTTGGGTGCAATTTTCAGATACCTGAAGGTGCCTCGTTCATCTTTAAAAACAATTATTCGCAAGTACAAACGATGGCAATGTCCAGCCAATATACCGCTCAGTAAGGAGACGAGTTCTGTGTCTCAGAGATGAATATGCTTTGGTCGGACAAGTGCATATCAACCCAAGAACAAAAGTGAAGACCTTGTGAAGATTGTGGCGAAAGCTGGTAAGATTATGTCATTATCCACAGTGAAACAAGTACTGTAAAAATATGGGCTGAAAGGCCACTCTGCCAGGAAGAAGCTATTACTCCATAAGAAACATATAAAAGCCAGATTAATGTTTCCAAATGCACACAGAAACAAAAATAAAGACCTGAATTTTTGGAAACGTGTTTGGCCATAATGACCATTGTTACGTTTGGAGGAAAAAGGGAGAAGCTTGGAAGCCTAAGAATACCATCCCAACTGTGAAATCTGGGAGTGGCAGCATCATGTTGCTGAAGGGACTGGTGCACTTTACAACATAGATAGCACCATGAGGAAAGAAGATTATGTGGCAATACTGAAGCAACATCTCAGGACATCAGAAAGTTAAAGCTTGGGCAGAAATGGGTCTTCCAAATGGACAATGACCAGACTGCCAAACTGATTACGAAGTGGCTTAAGGATAACCAAGTCAACGTTTTGGAGTGGCCATCACAAAGCCCTGATCTCAGTCCTATTGAAATTTTATGGGCAAATCTGAAAAGGCAGGTGTGAACAAGGCGACTTACAAACATGGCTCAATTACACCAGTTCTGTCAGGAGAAAAGGGCCCAAATTCCTACAAACTATTGTGAGAAGCTTGTGGAAGGATATCCAAAATGTTTGACCCAAGTCATAAAGTTTAAGGGCAATACTACAAAATACTAATGAACAACCTAGACAACCTGTTCGGGCGCCGCAACATGTGAGGCGCAGCCGGTTGTCCGGGCTTCTCCTCGCTACCTGTTGGCATAAAGTGTTGAACTTACGGTATTTACCAATGTCAGTATTTGTTTCGCTATTTTCTAAAGACTTTTATGTGAGAAGAAAAGAAATGTGAAAGAATTTTGTATTGTGCATTGATTGAATTAATAAATATATGGAAAAGCTATGAAATTTATGCGGGCCTATGCATATATATATGGACAAGTGAATGAGAAGGGTATAAGAGGAAACCCTTGATATAGACTTGTAGCGTACAAATAGAAAGTGAAAAGCGGCAGTTATATATAAAGAAGGTTTATTCTGATTTCATGTCAGATAGTGAGAAAAACATGAATGTGTGTCTTTTATACAGTGTATGTAAACTTCTGGTTTCAACTATACCTGTTTCACTGATTAGCTTTAAGTATGTAAACAAAGGTAAATAAATACACTTCTGTTCTGATTTTGTTTCATTTCAGAGATAGGAGCAGGTCTGATCTCCTGCTTTTGTACACAAGCTTCCCTATGTTACCAACCACCTATCTCTGCTCTAACAAGCTGCAGCAGCAGTGGCCGGGTTGATGACATCATTCCCAGCTGTTATCATCAAGAAAGAGTTTGTTTATGATACTTACTGGCAAATGTTTATCCTTTACAGCTCTGTAGCCTTATGCACTGCTGTTTATAAACCTTCAGCACTTATCACCCTCACAGGATCAGTTAGGAATAGCAGAGCTTCTATGTTAATTACTGCTCTAGCTCCCTAACACAACCTAACCAGAAAGTGAGTCTGAAGCTGGCTGTGGCTCTGTAGAACTCTGGCGAGGCAACCCTTTTGAGACATTTCTAGCTGCACTACACACATTTACATCAAATAAAGAAATGATAATGTTTTTTGTAACAAACGGTATTTTAAGAAAAATAATAATCTGCTATAGCTGTGTTATGTTATGTATGAAAAGAGCAAAACTTACTTCAGCACCTGCTCTGTAAAACCACATAGTGTGACATCATTACAATAATCAGCGGAGTCCTCACTGCAAACAGAAATGACAGAACTGCAGTAACATACAATGTGACAAATAATCTACACAGTTCAAAGTGTAAGGCCTCATTCACACGGCTTATTTTGCCGCGGATTGGCGCCGTACTGCGCACCGGATTTGCGCTGCAGTACGCCGCCAATCCGTCGGAGTCATTACGGTAATCCACTGCTCTCATAGAGAACAGTGGATTCCGTCGCTCCTTCCCGCTCGGCGAATCCGCCGGGCGGGGAGAAAGTGACATGCACATTATCCAGGCGCAATACACGCCGTGGATAATGCAAGTCTATGGGGTCGGGGAGCTGCGCTCACAAATCCGTCGGGAATAAGCCGTGTGAACACGGCCTAAGAATCCTAAATATGAGTAGTATGTAACTCTACGACTGCTGCTATGACTGTTTGCATTTAATCCTATGTATTTAATTCATTTATATAGTGCCGTTATACAGAGATTGTCATTATTCACATTGGTATCTGTCCCCATTTGGGCTCACAGTCTAAATTCAAGACTAACCAATCAGTTTGTTTTTAAATTATTGGAAAACTGGAATAGCTAGAGGAAACCCAGGCAAACACAGGGGGAATATAAAAACTCCTTGCAGATCTAGCCCTAGATGGGATTTGAATCCAGGGGACTGTTGCTGCCAGGCAACATTGCTAACCACTGAGCTAACCATGATGCTCATATAAAGTTT
Organism: Phyllomedusa bahiana; assembly: GCA_025379985.1. Lineage (NCBI taxonomy): Eukaryota > Metazoa > Chordata > Amphibia > Anura > Hylidae > Phyllomedusa > Phyllomedusa bahiana. Next base: position 144,524 of record JAODAL010003413.1, on the reverse strand, counting down.
GCTATATTAATATTTGATCTGCATAATAGAAAATGTAAATGTGTTGGACAGTACATACAGTTTTTCTATAATTTATGCAACAAATTACAGTTATGTAATTTCCTTCTGTGGAAAGGTAACTAAGGGGCTAGTATTGTTCCTCCAGTACTTATTTCTTGTAACTGTCTACCAGTCTGTGACCGTAAATCTAAGTCCACAAAGCATAACGGTCTACCAGTCTGTGACCGTAAATCTAAGTCCACAAAGCATGTTAAAATGCCGTCCAAAAGCATTTTAACGTTGCTGGATCGCGCTTTTTGTAGATTTGTATGAAAACCACGGTCGGTTTTCAGATTTGCCGTCAGCCCGTACATTCAATGTATGGAGCCGACGGCAAATCCGGGCGTATTATCTAAAATACATATAACAAAGAAGACAAATCACTCACCAGTCTAGATTTTCTGCGTGACTATATTTGAGCATGAACTTAGTTTAGAGCACAAAGTTTGCCTGTGGATACGTGGGTAATACAAACTTTATATAAAAGAAGGAATGTTCTCCAGGTCATCACAAAGACATAAATTTCTCTTATTTAAATCATTTGAAATCCAGGAGTATATATTACTTTAATCATGGATTTTAAATGATTTAAATAAAAGAAATGTATGTCTTTATGAGGAGCTTCTTTTCTACAACGTTTGTATTTTCTAACATGTTTTAATATCCGCTGGATTATAAAACTGATCGTGAAAAAACTTTGTTGTGTAGACTACTGTTTATGCAGAATAGGGTACCGTTGGATTTTCAGCGGATTCTAAATACTGAATCCAAGGGTAATCCCACCAAAAACATGTGCTGTGTAGACACAGTATAAAAAATCTGCACAGATACAGCGGTTTAAGCTCCTAAACAGGCTTCTACCGTTTACATACTGCCTTAGGGTATGTCCACAAGACAAGGATTCTGCCTTGAAATCTGCGTTGAAAACTGGATTAAAAAGATTAACATTTATCTCAACAGAAATTACACACTGTAATTCATAAGTGTATTTTTGGTGGGCATTTTTAAAAACTTTGAACAGGCTAATTCTTTGGCTGTATTCCACACGGAAAACAAGTGGAAATTTACTATTGGTGCTGATGGGATGGATAAAATCCTTATGCAATAAGCGCCCAAATATTTCTACATGTATTGCATGTGGATTTTAACACGGATTTGCATTCAAAACCAATAGACATGAATTGCATTCGGACTGCAAACCGCCTGTAAAACCAAATCCGAAAATCACGTCTAAATACACATGCAATAAGCATGTACTTTAGTAAAAAAAATAATAGTTAAAAAAGCGGACAATGCGGATGTTAATGGGAGAGTCCTTGTGGATGCCACTCTTAAATTTGACTCTGTCATGTGAACATTCCTGTAGGAGGTTGCAGACTGAAAAATGAAAGCAGAGTGGTGGAAAAAAAATAACAGAAATAAAAAAAAAAATAAGCCAACGTACCTTGTGAAGCCATGAGGCAGCACAGTCACACAGAGACAGTCAGCATTCACTGTGAGTCGATAATGCTTCAACACGGTCTTAAACTCTTCATTTAAAGGATTGTCTCCAAAAACTAGCAGTGTATCTACCTGTGTAAAGGAACATTTCATAACATAGAGTGCTTCCACAAATATGAGACAATATGTAATGGTGCTATTATCCACTTTAATTAGTACAGCACCTTTATTAGTTCAGAATTTTAAAAGTCTAGCATCTTACCTTAGTACGTTTCATAAGAAGTTCTGAGAGGTATTCTGCCAGGGGGTTTCTTTCTTCAAAGGGCAGGCGTGGAACATTTTCAGTTTCCTTAAAGGAAATTAATCTATCATTAGCTAAGTGAAGGACACACATTTGTACTTCATGCCTTATCAGTGACATTTCTAATGAGACTTAGGTCAGAGATTCCTAAAATTATTGCTGAGGTGGAACTCCTGGGAGCCCCTAATGCCATTCCTGACTCAAAGAAGCATGGTGTAGGGGCGAGTGAAGCTTTTATTATTCTTGATCAGTGTTATAAAAATTTTTGCTCTGCGTGGAATCTTTGAGCAGGTTGACGTACATTTGTGTTCCCCAGATCTGGATGTTGATGTTATGAAACAAACCTGTGTAGTCCAATCCCACAAATAAAAAAACTCCTGACAGTTATATATTATTATGTATTGTAAAAATAAAAATTTTAAAATTTGTAATATAAATCCATTTATTATGGTGGCCTGTATTTTTCGTAATTTATGACTTCTTCTAACAAGAAAAACGTGGTGGCCAAAATAACAAAATCTTGCTCTCTTCCACACATGAGGTTTTATACAATGTAGACCACTAAGTGCTGAACATGTTGCTTCATATTCTGCATGTTCTAATCTAGGTCTTAATGTAGAAAATGCCGAGGTATAGAAGATGGATCCGGCGCCCTGTTCTAGAACAAATGTTTCCTCTCGGATACGAGGATATATTAAAATAAAGTATTTATTCTAATAAAAGATTGTGAAGAGAGCATTTAGACCTTTTCCACATGAACACTAAAATAACGCGTTTCTCGCCGCACACCGGCGCTTCATCAGATACCTAATCTAGGTCTTGTTTTACCTCAGCTTTTTTACAAAGCTCTTCCACACGTTCAAAGAGGGGACTTGATGAGTGGTCAACTGAAACATAGTAGCGATCATTGTACAGGATAATCTGAGCATTTTCTGCTGTGTCTTCCACCATAAGGCTCAACAAGAAAGCCACGTCCATGAGCTATGAAGAGGAGAAAATGTGTAATAAGCCTATATTGTCTGCACTTAATAACTAAACCAAGATTTCAACCACCGATATATTAGGTCAAACATTACTTATCCTAGCACAAATTGCAGAGGTACAACATCCTGCCATACTAAATACTAGAACATTCAGATGAATATTATTGCTGGTAAAAACCAGAGCATTAACCATAAAGGATGTTCTACTGCATAAAACACCAGACTACTGTCCAGAGGTGCTGTAAGATGAGCTGTTAGGTCCTCTATATATGTGTGCACATCATAATAACACAATTAAAACTCTGTGCTGTGCCAACCCCGTTGTATTCCTTTAGAAATGTATGAATAATCTGATACCTGGGTGTGACCATTGCAGCTTGTCCCTACTCAGTCTGACAATGTCCAATAAGCCAAACGTTGTCAGACGGTGTAGCAACACACTGTATAAGAATGGTAGGACCCAGTTGTCAATTTAATCATATATTTCCAAAACGCACATATTTCCTATAGCAGGCATGTTACATCCTATTTGAAACAATGGCCCTATCTAAAAGTAGTCTGTTGTCAATCAAAAAAGTTCATTTTTAAATGTATTAACATAATTGACAATAACATGTCTCGCATTAACCTTTTTGTATATCAAGTCATTTTCTACCTAGAGAAAAATGCTGTAATGGTACCTTTAACCAGTTCCTGACTAGGGCATTTATCCCCTCTTTGCCAACGCCACCACATCCTGCACAGACAGTTTTCTTTTCCGTAGTACAGATTTGAACACTGATGCTTTTTCACGCTCAATTATTCTACTATCTTTTTGATGTCATGCTTGCCGTTATTTTTATGTAACTTTTACATAATATATTTTTTTTTTAACCTCAACGCCGAGGCCTATTTTTTTTTCACATTCATTTTTCCAACCCTGCCTTCTCAGAGCCATGACTTTTTTATTTTTTTCATCTACCTAGACATATGAGGACAAAAAAAGTGGGGCAAAATGTAAAAAAAATAAAATTACTTTCGCCGTGTTTCCGGGTGTTTTGTTTTTACGGTGTTCAATCTTCAGTAAAAATGATGTGTTATCCGTATTTTACAGGTTGATACACATCCAGCAATACCAAACTTGTACAGTTTTCGTTATGTTTTGGTACTGTAAAAAAATTTCAAACGTTTTATATTTTTGGAATTTGCACAGTGGCGCCATTTACTGTGACCAATAACTTTTTTTGTACTAACACCGACGGACTTGAGTGAGGGGGCATTTTTTGTGGGCATTTTTCCTACCAGTTTGGAATACATGCAACTTTTTTGATTACATTTACTCCAATTTTTAGGGGACGTGAAAAGACCAAAATAGCACACTTTTGCCGTTTGGAATTTTGTTTCTTCTACAATGTTCAGTGTATGGGATAAATTATGTTATATTTTAAAATATGCTCTTTCGGATGCAGCAATACCAAACGTGTAACTTTTTTTATTTTTTTATTTGTAAAACTTTTTTTTTTACTTTGAGTCCCTCTAGGGTACTACACCGCGATCATTTTTACATCCTAATGCATTGTATTACATTGTATTGTAATACAATGTATTAGGGTGTAGAAAGATGGCGGTTTTACTGGTTCCTGCAAGTAACAAAATTGAAAATATAGCGGCAATGGAAGCCTTCCTAAGGGTTCCAGCTGCCATGATAAGTGATCTCGGCCCCTCGATTTCGCTACAGGCGTGGCAACGTTTCTCATTGATTTAGATGCTGCGGCCATCTTTGCCGTGGCATCTAAAGGGTTAAACAGTGCAGAATGGCCCAGCTCCCTCGGCGCTTGCAAACCTTAGTGTCTCGGTAGATTGTGTGTTAATTTCAGGTGATTCAACGTTATAACGATGATTGTTAATCCTTTTGGATATCTTCATCACAGTTCTACCTATATATTGTACCCCACAGAAACATGTTGCACATGTGAAGTTCCCTTTAACTTTGAATTTTTCTTTCGTCATGTGATGAAAAACTATTTTCCTGAACCATTATTTTGCAGAATTTACAAGTTTTTGATCCACATCATGCTGAGCCCCACGATTCTCTGGGATTATTTCCTATATTATCAACTTCTTTAAATTGTTTAATTCTGGATGGGCTATCAGATTTTTTACAGTATTTGCTCGCCTGTACACAATGTGTGGTTCAGGGAGCAAAAGCAGACACAATACTGGGTCCAATGTGAGCACATCCCAGTGTTTTTTTTATAATAGATTGTACTTCCCTGTATTGTGAATTGAATGTTGTAACAAAACTAAATTTATTTCTTATTTTGTTACATGTTGGTTATTTATATTTTTATTTTGTTTATTTTCACGTTCATTTTGTTTTGCTCCTGACATATCTAGATACTCCGTTCGTTCATATTTTTGAGCTTTTATTTTTGCAAAATTTATCAGCTAGGCATGTCGCTTGATTTTCATAATCTGAGTTCTCTGTAGTTTTCTCTAATCCTAACAAATTGTCCTTAGAGGATATTTCTGATCCAGCTCCTGTGATGATTACTGCCAAAATGTAAATAATTGTTCGAATCGCATTCCTTAAAGGAATTTTTAGACTTCATGCGACCCTCACATATGAAAAGACAGAAATCTAAGAACACAATTTGTCGTGCATCACAATTCATCGTAAAAGAAATTCCACTTTAATTTCCATTCAGAAATTCTACAACGTTATTATCTTCGATATTTCACCCTTTCCATATGAATAAAAAGTCATCAGTATATCTTCGATAATATATCAGATGGTTTTTAAAAGGATTTTTATCTGATTCAACATAAATCTCTTCAAATTCTCCCATGAAAAGATTTGCGAACACTGGTGCACCCCGGGTCCCCATCGCTGTACCCGTTCTCTGATGGTAAATGTGAACCTCCATATTGAAAGTAATTGTTATCAAGAATGAGCATTAAACCTTGTAACAAAAAATTCTTGAAAGGTATAGTTAAAGTTATATCCGTATCCAGATATCTCTTTTTTGCCTTCACTCCTAACTCTAGTGTGTGATGTTAGAATAGGTGGAGGTTACATCAAGGGTTAAGAAAAGTTAATCTTCATCCCATTTAAAGTCTAACAGACCACGTAATACAGCGTCTAAATCTTTCAGAGAGCATTTCAGATTAATTGCAAATGGTTGTAGTTACAAGTCTATGTAATATAACAAATTGGAGAATACAGAATTTATACCTGATATAGTCGGCCTCCCAGTGGGGTTTCTCATTCTTATGTACCTCCAGCAAATAGTAGAAGTGAAGAACTGATGCAGGTTTTTACGCTGAGGAACTGTTTTTCATCTTTTTCAATAACTCTGGTGTTACATGATTTATCCTCCAAAATTCTCAACGCTTCTTTGTTATCTTCTAAATTTAATATAACTACGCTACCTCCTTTATCCACATTCCTAATTACAATGCTTTTATTTTTGACAACTGTTGTAATGTTAATTTTTCAGTTCTAAACTAGTTGGAATTTTTTGAAGTTCTTTTTTTTTATTTTTTTGCAAATCTTTTGATACAAGATCAAAAAAAAAAGCTATATGATTGCCCTGAGCAAATAACAGGTAGAATTTAGACTTGTAGAATTTTATTTCCCTTCTCGGACTTGTAATTACAGAATCTCTTTTTTATCCATTTTGGATTTGTTTTTGAATTAGCGAAAAACCTTTGTAATGTTAATTTTCTAATGAAAATATGTAAGTCTTTGTAGACTAAAAAGTGGTCAATGGTTTCATAGTTTCATAGTTTGTAAGGCCGAAAAAAAACAAGACCTCCATCCAGTTCAGCCTGCTATGCTAAGGTGTTGATCCAGAGGAAGGCAAAAACCCCCAATGAGGTGTAAGCCAATTCCTTCCCGACTCCAATCTGGCAATCGGAAAAATCCCTGGATCAATGACCCCTCTCCTGAATCCTAGATACTATAACTTGTTATATTATTACACTCCAAAATGCATCTAAACCATTTTGAACTCCGTTATTGAATTCACATGACAAGTCCCTCGGCAGAGAGTTCCACAGTCTCACGCTCTTACAGTAAAGAATCCCTTTCTATGTTTATGCAAAATTTTCGTTCCTCAAGACGTAGAGGATGCCCCTTTTCTAGATACAGCCCTGGTAAAATAAATTTCTTGGGAGTAGATCTCTATTTTGACCTTTGATGTATTTAAACATATTTATTATGTCCTCCCGAAGCCGTCTTTTCTCTAAACTAAATAACCCTAATTTCTTGCTAATCTTCTGGGTACTGTAGTCCACCCGTCCTTTTATTATTTTTGTTGCCGCCTTTGTACTGATCAAGCTCATCAATGTCTTTCCTTGCACGGGTGCCCAAAACTGTAAAACAATATTCCATGTGTGGTCTAACCAGTGACTTGTATAATGGGGGAATAAATGTCTCATCTTGCCTCTATGGCCCCTTTAATACACCCCTTTGATCCTATTAGCATTGGCAGCTGCTTCCTGACACTTGCTGCTTCAGTTTAGTTTACTGTACTCTAGGTTTCCCAAGTCCTTCTCCATGTCATTTTTTTTCCCAGTGTTTTCCATTTAACATGTAATCATGTAATGGATTTTTCCTCCCCATGTGCATAACCTTGCATTTATCTGTATTAAACCTTATCTGCCATTTCCCTGCCCAGGCCTCCAACTTATCCAGATCCCTTTGTAATAACACATTATCCTCTATTGTGTTGTTTACTTTACAGACTTAGTATCGTCTGCAAAGATCGATATTCTACTGTGTAATCCCTGTTTTAAGATCATTAATGAAAATGTTAAAGAGGATAGGGCCCAATACTGACCCTTTTGTGGTTACCCCCCCTAGTAAACAGCGATCCAGTCTGAGTAAAGTAAACCGTTAATTATACCCTTTGTTTTCATCAGTGAGCCAGTTGCTTTCCATTTGCAAAAACATTTTCCCCAGGTCAAGCATTCTCATTTTTTTTACCAACCTTTTATGTGGCACATGTTTTCAAATGCTTTAGAAAAATATAGATATATGACATCCAGTGCCTCCCCCGATCCAGTCTGGGACTGACTTCCTCATAGAAGCTGATGAAATTAGTCTGACAGGACCGATCCTTTTATGAACCCATGTGGAAACAGTGTTTTCATTTATTTTCATGAGATACTCCAGGATAGCAAACTCTGAGAAAACCTCAAACATTTTACCTACAACAGAGGTTAACTTACCGGCCTATAGTTTTTCCCGGGTCACTTTTTGACCCCTTTTTGAATAAAATTTGGGACCCACATTTGCTATGGGCCCCAAACCTTTGGACATACCCCGTTATTAGACAGTCCATAAATATTAAGAATAGGGGCCTATCTTGACATCCACTTAACTCCTTTAGGACACGTGGGTGTAGCCATTCTGGACCTGGGATTTGTCTATTTTAATCTTCTTAAGACGGAAATGCACTTCTTCCTGGTTAGACAAGAAAATTTTAAGTTGGAGTTTACCTCATCCCTCTGTTCACAGGAAGCTCATTTCCCCCTCGGTAAATACAGTGGAGAAAAAAGTGTTTAATAGGTTTGCTTTTTTCTCATCGCCCTCTTCTTCTCTCCCTCAGTATTTTTCAAAGGGCCAACATTTTTCTGTTTTAATCTTTTTTTCTATTTATATAGTTAAAAAATATTTTTGGGGGTTTGTTTTACTTTCATATAGCAATATTCTTTCCGTCTCCAGCTTTGCTTCCTTTATCTTTATTTTACACACTTTATTTTTTTGCCCTATAGCTTCTTAGTGCCTCTTCACTGACCTCCTGTTTTCGTAGGTGAAACGCTTTTAGTTTTTTTATTGCCTCCTTTACATCTCTGTTGATCCACATTGGGTTTTTCCAGTTTCTAATTTTTTTATTACCATAAGGTATGTACCTCACACAGGGTACATAGATGTTTTTAAAATATCCCATTTATTATTTTTTTCTGCCTTATTTAACACCTTGTCCCAGTCAATACGGTTTAGGGGCTCCCTAAGCAGAATAAAATTAGCCTTCCAAAAATTCATTGTTTTTGTGGCTCCATGACAAAAAACTCTATTGAAGGATAAACGGAAATTTATTATATTATGGTCACTGTTCCCTAGGTGCCCCTCAACCTGAACCTTTGTTACTCTGTCAGGTCTATTAGTCAATTTTTAAGTCTAGAAGGGCCTTTCTCTAGTCGGTTCTTGCACCATTTGGCAAAAGGTAATTATCATTAGTTATTGACAAAAACCCGTTTTCCTTTGTGAGAGCTACAGGTTTCAGATTCCCAGTTGATTCTGATAGTTTAAAGTCGCCCATAATAATAACCTCATTCTGATTAGCCGCCATATCTTTTTGCCTGAGGAGACATCTTTCCCTGGGTTCTGTTTATTTAGGGGGCCTAAGCCGTATCCTAAATTAGAATTTTATTACTGTTTTTACCCCCATGTATTTACCCATAAGTTTCCCACCTTGTTCATTACGAACCTTTTACTTCCCACAGTGTTGGCTTCAGACAGGATTCCACATAGAGACAGACACCTCCCCCCTTCCGGTATTTTCGATCCTTTCTAAATAGAAATGTAAACCCTGCAAGTTAACCGCCCAATTCGTAGCTCTCGTCCAGCATGTCTCAATTATCCCCCCTGTGTCATTTTTCTTCAGCTATTAATAATTTAGTTCATTTTTTTTGTTGGGGCAGAAAATCCTGGCATTGGTCAGCATGCAATTTAGAGATTTTCAGTTTTTTTTCCTTTCTCCCTGATCTTTTTATCTATTGCTTCACCCCCTCCCTCCACTCCACCCCCTGTTTTATTCCTAATTCCCAGCTCTCTATCTTCACGATCTTGCATGCTATATGTGTAGTTACCCCCCCCCCCCAGTCCCTAGTTTAAATATTCCTCCAACTTCCTGGCCATTTTGTCCCCCAATACAGCTGCACCCCCCCATTTAGGTGCAGCCCCGTCCCTAGCATAGAGTCTATAGCCAAGACAGAAGTTTAGCCCAGTTCTCCAAAAACCCAAATCCCTCTTTTCCTACACCAATATTTGAGCCCCTTATTCACCTCTCTGATCTCCGCTGCCTCTCTGGTGTGGCCCCGTGGAACAGGTAATATGTCTGAAAATATTTCCTTGGAGGTCCTTGCCCTGAGCGTTTGGCCTAAAGCCCTGATATCATTTTTAAGCACGCTCCACCTACCTCTAACTTTGTCATTTTGGGGCCAATGTGCACCATGACAGCTGGATTCTCACCAGCCCCACCCAGCAATCTGTCAACCCGATCCGCGATATGTCGAACTCGGGCCCCAGGTAAACAACATACTGTTCGACGATCCCGGTCTTTGTGGCAGATTGCCCTGTCTGTTCCCTTAATAAAGGAGTCCCCAACTACTAGCACTTGTCTAGCCTGCTCTGCACTCCTATTCCCCATCTGACTGGAGCAGACAGGGGGAAGTGTTTTTTCTGCAGTAATGCTATTTCTGACTGATATCCCCTTCATCTGCCAATCTTGCAAATTTGTTGGGGTGTACAGTTCAGAAAATAGCCTCCCTACACTCTTCCCTCTACCCTTCTTTCTACTGTTACCCAGCTAGCTGCCTCATGTTCCTTTCACCTCCATGCTACCAAACCCCCCCCAGCATCTACACCGCGGGGTGAGTGCTCAGTGGCATCAAACTCGCTTCCAAGTTGGCAATGGATCTCAGTGGTCGCCACTTGCTTATTTAGATCCAGGATACGGCTTCTTTAAAAGTGCAGGTGCACACATCTTTTCACAGCAGTATGCCCCCTCGAACTGTTTGGGCAAGGATGGCATACATTGCACAGGTTGTGCACTGGACGGGCATTGTCAACATGGAACTCATGAGATGTTACCAAAGATATACAAACACAATTATAAAAATAATACAATTTCTTTCCCCCCTAAACTCTCAAATCTAAAGTTTTTCCTCAATCTCAAGTCTCCACACTAAAAGAAACACACTTTAAGGAAAACCACAACTCGCGACCGTTCACTCGCTCAAAATACTCAGCTTTAAACCTTTCCCACACTGCTGTTTGGCTGTCCTGCAAACTCTCTTTCAGAAGCAAAAGGCTTGAATCTGGACAAAAAATAAGTCCTTTTGCCAACAACCTTTCTTCATCTCTAGTCAATACATAATTAGAAAGATTGTAAATGTTTACTAATTTCTTCACTTTGGATTTGGATGTCATCTTCTGATGTTTTTATGCTGTCTAAGTCTAAAGCATAGGGAGTTCTTTTTTCTACTCTCAATTCCACTATTTCTCCTTCTGATAATTTTCTTTTTCTTATAATTTTCTTCAACTGAGTTACCTCTTAGCTACACAAAGTGCTTAACCTAGTTTCACGTGTCATAATGAGATGCGTAATTTTATTGAAAAGAGTGATGTTAAGGGGAATGGATGCAGAACTTGAGAAAGCGGGTTATGAGCTACCCACGAAACGCGTAGTTCAGAATTATTGTTTTTACATTGTTTTTAAACTGTGTTAAAATAAAATAGACACTTTAATAGGTTACATACCAAGTGTCTTATTAACACATTGTCGTATGCACATAGTTTTGAGCGCTTTACGATATTGTTTTCGCTTTGGTTGCCCGCTAAAATAGTGGAATACCTTTATGTATTTTTAGGAAAATTACAAGGAAATACATCCCCTAAAGTCAATGCAAAATTGATCATGCAGCTACAGAGCCCCAGCGGTCTTGTGACTCCCAGCGCTGGGAAGCAGGAAGTTAGAGGGCTTCTAGCTATTCTGTATATACAGCACTCACTGAGCTGTAGAATATGCATGGTAATAAGTTGTCCCTTCCTTCTCAGTGAAGAGTTGGCTAATGCTGACAGCCGATTTTCCACTTGCACAGCTGCACAATAAGTGTACAGCATCGCACTGTGCACAGATGTCCCAGAACATCCATACAGAGTTATATGTACATAATTTACAGGCTGTTGACATCTAGTTAATAGCATCATCCAATATAGCAATATGTGTGACCAGCAATTTTATTATTTTATTTTTGCTTCGTGGCATACCTTTAATCAGAAAGAGTTGACAATACGTCAGACAAAAGCTGACTATTATGTTAAATATAGCAAGTTTTGAAACGTCCACATGAAGGAAAATAGAAGTATCTTCATTTATAATAATTTATTTAACTTACTGAGGGTGATCTTTGTCTACGGCTGCCGACATCCTTGCTTGTAGCCAGTTCTTTGGCTCCATGGCATGAAGCATTCATTGAGCAATCCACAGACACTAGGATTACTGTACGTCCAGGTATTGGTGGGATATTGTGTCGTGCTGATATCTGAATGGCTTCCTCCAGTGATTTTTTGTACTGCTCTACAACATCTTTATTATATTTTATTGCCCTTAAGATAAGTAAAGGAAATGCGGTTAACAGTAAATCAATACAATTCTGAACACTGGCCATCTTATGGAAAGTTTTTACCTGGCTTTCCTCAGTGCTTCTTTCTCTCTTTTAAGAAGTTGATGGATAAATGGGAAAGCCAAGCATGCCCTCAACTCTTTTCTAGAGAAACGTTGGCGACCAAGCTTTGGAAAAGTATTTTCTTTGCGAAAGATTTGTTGAAGAAGGACACCATTGGAGGGGAATGGTTGCTCTGTACAAGATGAGAAAAGAAACATGTTACAATTAATCAAATATTTGTTGTATTGTTTCAAGTAATTGTTCGAAATGACCTTTCATGTATACTGTATACATGAGGGGTACACACTATTACTGGATACTTTATGACTTGTATCCCGCATTTAACAGAAGGCTCCATCTCTAATTGTCAATTTTCTATCATCTCCGCTCCATGGTGGGTGGAGACTAGCTGCTATGATGTCTCCCATAGCACACACACCAAAGAAGTGATCTTACTCTCCATCTTTTATCTCTCGCATACAGAAGCAACAGAAGGGAGAACTTAATAGAGCCGTACTGAGCTAGGTGACTGTGAATTCAACCCTAGGGTGACAGATTGCTTATCAGAAGCAGCAGCTTAATCTGTGTCTGTGCCTCTCTGTGTAGATGTTCCTTTCTTTGACTTCTGCACCTATCACACATTTGTGGCATATCCTATCGATATGTGTTAAAGGGGTTGTCTCATTACATTGATTCATTTTACCTCATTCCTGTTTTACTACTGGTCTGCAGTGAAGAGCTGCTGAGGACACTAGGTCTGTAGCTATAGTGACCAGAACTGGCAGTCTATCAAGAGAGATCGAACAGGTCTGTAGCTATAGCGGACGGAGCTGATGCAGCCCATGCAAGAGGAAGGACACTGTTAATGGACACGTGTTGCAAAGTGACTTGTTTTTACAAGATCTTTAACATAAAAAGCAATCCTTGTAGTGAGACAACCCCTTTAAATGTGTGAGGTGGAAACACTCCTTTAAGAAGTTTACACCATGTTGGTTTATTGGTTTACCCCCTTACCTACGCATTATGTAACTGTAACACACAGTAAGGAAGTATGGGGTGGCCTCACAAGCTGAGTTGGCTCCATACCAGCTGGGAGCCTGCTGTTAATAACCACCGATACCTGAAGCTAGCAGCCAGGATAACTCTAATCCTGGCTGTTTAACCACTAAGATATTGCAATCAGATGCGCCCTTCCTTGCATATGATCACAAGATGATGACCAATTTTTATGGAAGTGGGGGACCTAATGAAGGCCTCTATGTCTGTCATGACAGCATGTCACCTCACCAAAAAATTGCCTTAAATAAAATGCCTTAAAAATTCTCTCTCTTTCCTTATTCTGGCATTTGGCAAATATAAATAATTTTGGTAATCCTAATTGGCCTAAAACGGTAAGGTTTTTTCTGATTTCATGTCAGATAGTGAGAAAAACATGAATATGTGCCTTTATGTAGTGTATGTAAATTTCTGGTTTCAACTGTATATGTATATATAAAAACTGTTTTTTTTCTACCCCGTAAAAACTCTTATTTTGGTTTCCTAGTACATTAAATGATACAGTACATGGTACCATTAAAAAGTGCATATTGTATCTTGTGTCTTGCAAAAGAACAAGCCCTTTTCCAATTTTGTAGACAGAAAAATTACAGAATGAGGGAACGAAAAAACGAACATGATGTCAACAAAATCCATCTAAAGAGAAGGGGTTAAAGCTGCAGTCACTTTATTTGTAGCCATGTTGATGCCACCATGAGTGAAATATTCTACAATATTTGTAACCTTGTTACACGTATTTTTCTATTTCAACTTGGTTATGTATAAATATCATGACAACTGAGTGTCACCATTCCTCTTTTGAACAAGGTTGGGCAAGGTGACAGTGTTAAGGAGCGTTCTTCAGTTGCCAAAGGGAAGATGCCATTTTATGGGAAATAAAAGTATTTACTAAAAAAAAAAAACTGCAGGAGAGCTCTAGTAATTTTTAAGATCTTTACAATCTACATATAATAATAATAGTAATCTTTATTTATATAGCGCCAACATACTCCGCAGCACTTTACAATGTAGAAGGTATAGTTACAGACAAAAGACAGACATAACACAATAAAAGCTACTTACAGATGAGACACAAGGTGTGAGGGCCCTGCTCGCAAGAGCTTACAATCTATAAGGGTGTATGGGGGAGACGAAGGGTGAGAAGTGCTAAGTTTACAATGGTCCAGCCTTGTTTCATAAATATGGGGTGGTTTACATAAAAATTTGGTGAACCTGCCACCATCACAGTACATCTATATACAGATAAGTGCCTGTGGGTGCCCTAGTGTAGGGAGTGACAGAAGTGTATGTGATAGAAGGTGTGGGTTAGAAATTAGGGATCTTGGTAGGCCTGCCTAAGATGATGTATTTTCAGGGAACTCTTAAAACTATGAAGGTTCGGATTGTGCCATGTGGTAGGATGTTCCAGAGAATTGGAGCAGCACATGTGAAATCTTGAAGACGGGCATGGGAGGTTCAGATGATTGTGGTCTGTAGTTTGATATCCGCAGCAGAGCGGAGAGAACGGGTAGGGTGGTAGACAGAAATGAGAGAGGAGATGTAGGGGGGGAGGGGCAGCGCTGTGGAGAGCTTTATGGGTGAGAGTGATTAGTTTATATTGTATCCTGTACTGAATGGGCAACCAGTGCAGTGACTGACACAGGGTAGAGGCATCAGTATAGTGGCTGGAAATAAAGATGAGTCTGGCTGCTGCAGTCAGGACAGATTAGAGAGGGGAGAGATTGCAGAGTGGGAGACCGATAAGCAAGGAGTTACAGTAGTCAAGATGAGAAAGAATAAGAGCAATAATGAGAGTTTGAGTTGTTTCCACATTGAGAAAAGGACGGATTTTAGAGATGTTCTTGTGGTGCAGGTGACAAGAGCGGGCAAGAGATTGGATATAGGGGGTGAAGGACAGATCAGAATCTAATATAACCCCAAGACAGCGTGCCTGATGCCTAGGAGTTATGGTGGTACCACACACTGAGAGAGAAATAGCAGATGGGGGTTGGTTAGTAGATGGCAGAAAGACAAGAAGTTCAGTTTTAGTAAGGTTTAGTTTGAGATAGAGAGAGGACATGATGTCAGAGACAGCGGACAGACAGTCACTGGTGTTTTATAGCAGGGCAGGAGAGAGGTCTCAGGAAGAGGTGTATAATTGGGTATCATCAAGGTAGAGATGGTAGTGGAAGAAAAATCTACTGATGGTTTGGCCAATGGGAGCTGTATAGATTGAGAAGAGGAGAGGACCAAGAACCGTTCCCTGAGGAACCCCAACAGCAAGAGGGAGAGGAAAAGAAGCAGAACCTACAAATGAGACACTGAAGAGGTGGTCAGAGAGGTAAGATGAAAACCAAGAGAAAGCAGTGTCCTGGATGCCAATGGAGGAGATGGAGATCAACAGTGTCAAATGATGCAGAGATATCCAGAAGGTTAAAGACTGGTCGGTTTTTTAGTAAAAGGGGTTATAGCAACTTGTTTAAACGAATATGGAAAGATCCTAGTAGAGGGAGAGAGGTTGAAGATTGCAGTTAGGTGAGAGAGGACAGCTGGAGAAATGGACTGGACAAGGTGAGAAGGAATGGGGTCGCTAGAGCAGGTAGTGGGGCAATCAGACAAGAGAAGCCTGGATACTACTTTCTCTGTCGTCAGGTCAAGGGCTGAGAGCAGACTAGAGGATGTGCAGGGAGGGACAGGATGGGTATTACATGAAGATTAAGATACAATGTTTTTTTGTCGAATACTGTCGATTTTGTCTTTGAAGTGAGTGACTAGATCTTCAGCACAGAGGTCAGTGACTGGGACCTAAGCTCTAGAACTGAGGAGGGAGTGGAAAGTATGAAACAGGCATTTTGGGTTGTTGTGTAATGTTGAGATGAGGGAGGTGAAATATTCTTGTTTGGCGCAATGCAGGGCAGAGTGGTAAGTCCTGAAGATGAATTTATAGTGGAGAAAGTCTGCAGGTAGCTTTGACTTCCTCCACAGCCGCTCAGCACACCTGGAGCATCGCTGCAGAAAGCGAGTCTGAGGCGTGCACCAAAGCTGCCGGCGTCTGACTCTGGTGGTGCGGTGTGTGAGTGGTGCCAATATGTCCAGGTTGGTTGAGAGAGTTTTGTTGTAATGTTTGACAGCCAGGTCAGGTCAGGAGAGGGAGGAGAGGGGGGGGGGGGGGGGGCAGTGAGGACTATATGGTGTCTATGAGTTTCTGAGTGTTGATGGAGCGGATGTTTGTGGATGGGTGATGGGCAGGTGTGTCCAGAGAAGGCTGAGAATTAGTGATATTGAAAGAGATAAGGTTATGATTAGAGACAGCATAAGGAGAATTAGTGAGGTTAGAAATTGATGAGAGACGACAGAAGACCATATCAAGAGAGTGCCCATCCGTGTGGGTAGGAGAGTCAGTAAACTGTGAGAGGCCAAAAGAAGAGGTTAGTGAAAGGAACTGATTGGCGGAAGGACACATGGGGTCATCAATGGGGATGTTGAAATCACCCATGATGAGAGTGGGCATTTCAGAAGAGAGGAAATAAGAGAGCCAGGCAGAAAAATGATCCAGAAACTGGCGCGGTGAGCCGGGGGGTCTGTACACAACTGTGACTCAGAGAAAATGGTTGAAAGAGTCTGAGGGTGTGGACCTCAAAAGAGGGAAAAGTGAGAAAGGGTGTGGGAGGAATGACCTGCTAGGTGCAGTGTGGAGAAAAAAGTATACCGACTCCACCACCCTGCCTGTACTCAGGTCTGGGGGTGTGGGTGGAGAGTAGGCCGCCATTGGTGAGAGCGGCAAGGGAAGCGGTGTCAGATTGCTGGAGCCATGTTTCTGTGAGAGCTACCAGGTTGAGGGAGTTAAAAAGGAACAGTTCATGAATAGCAGTGAGTTTGTTGCCGACAGATCGGGCGTTCCACAAAGAAAATTTAAAAGGGGCAAAAAAAGACGTACAACGAATAGCAAGCAAATATTACATTACATATGTAAAAAGAACTGACCGGCTTTGTTAAGCTGATATTCTAGACTCTGAACGACTTTGTATGCAGAGAGAAATCGGAATGGGAAAAGGCGGCTTTTGATGACCAAATTCTACAAAAAAAATTACAAGTCAAACAATAGCAATAACACTGAAAAACAAAACAAAAAATTGTTTGGTGCCTACAGATTTTGACCTTATTTTGGGTACTTGAGTGCTGCTCAGTCCAAAAATCCTACCCATTTTGTGCCTGCAGCTGTAGTGTATGAGAAGTTCATTACATGATTCTACATTGTTCTTGTGAGTTGATTATGAATATGTAGTGCAGATGAATATATTTAAATTTGATCATGCACCTTCATGTTTGTTCACATGTGTTCTTAAATGTATGTCCTTTCTGTTTCACATGATTTTCCATCATTTCTTTAGTACAATATTGGGTGACCCCTACTTTCAGCAGCATATTCTTGGTAAAGTGGCCATGTCGGATCTCCAAAACTAAAGCTGATAGAGGAAAACAGGTGTAATTTTCAGAAACAGATCCCCAACACATTCTAAATAAAGGTTGCAGCATTTAAGGCACCAAAATGAGTGTTTGTCAGTGTGGTCGAAGATGCACAAAAAAGGAAACTAAGCAAATGAAAAAATGTCCTACCTGGTTTGACAACCGTGCATTCACTTCCTTGTGATGTTTTTCACTGATGCCTGCACGGATCAGATTCCTTAGGTTTCTCAATAATGCCATAAAAGGTACTTTATGATTATCTGTGAAGCAAAACAAAAATATGTGGAAAACTTTGGCAATATAGCAATTTATAGCCATATTTTAACCCTTTACTTGATACTGACCAATCAAATGCTCCCATACAGGGCCTATGTTTCCTTTCTGACTCAACTCCCTGTCCCATGTTTCCGGTTGCTTTAACTTCATTCTCTGGCCTGATAGATGGGACTGCCAGGGACCTTCAAGACCACTGCGGGAGAAGGAATTCAAGTCTTTGGGATACCTGAATGAAAAGCAGTACAAGATACGATCAGTTAATGGTAGTGATACACATGTCATGAGGTATAAGAAGAAAGACAGTGAAAGAAGAATAGATAAGAAAGATAAATAAAACATAACATGTAAGGCTATTATGGTTTACAAAATTTGAATCATATTTAAAGTGTGCAGTACAAAGAAAAAATATTTAATATATAGTAATTAAATATCTTCAGTAGTTTTCAACATAATCACACTCCAGTTACTGACCCAAAACGTGATGTGTATAGCTTGTTGCCAAGACATACCACCTGTAGCTTAGTTTTAGCTTTCTGATCAGACATGCTCAATTCCAGCACTAGGAAGGTGAGCTATGCATTTACAGAGCAGCAGGGGATGCAATTAAGAACATTATGTGAGGTTCAGCAAAGGGAGGATAACAATATGGGATGCACAGGATTTGCTCTTCAGCTTCCAGAGGGATGAGAATAGTCTGAATAGACGTCATCAATGCATGATGGGAATTGTCGCCTGCTACCTACATGAGTTGCTGCTGAAACCAATCTCTCTCTTGCTTTGCTAAGAAGTGGGGGCAAGAGCATGACAAAATGTTTAAATTATACATGTTTTGGATGTACTGTAGGACTTGTGTTAAATACAAACAACAAGAGGATCCAGCGTACACGCCACTCAAAGGAAAGGTGAAAAAGGGTTCGGTAATTTATTGAAAAATAATTAAAAACATCCAGGGAAATCGCATCAAATCGATGGTTTGATGCGATTTCCCTGGATGTTTTAATCATTTTTCAATAAATTACGGAACCCTTTTTCACCTTACCTTTGAGTGGCGTGTACGCTGGATCCTCTTGTTGTTTGTATTTGGCTTTCGTGACGAGGAGCTTTCAGTCAAGTCCGGGCGTTACCTACTCATTCCAGGACCAGGTGAGCTGACCGAACTCTCTTCCATTTATTGTAGGACTTGTGTTAGGCTATGTCTATACTGTATAGCTTTACGATCGTATTTTCGGAGCTTTCAAGAATTTAAAAGCGCCAAAAATACGATTGTTCGTGCAGCCCCATAGACTACAATAGAAAAGACGAACTGTAGTCTCCACAGCTTACCTTTTCTACAATTTTCTTTCGGTGCTGGCGTATTATACAACATGTATAATACACCAGCGCTTTTCATTTTCTCTGTGTCTTCCTATACAATACAATTATATGGGCAACGTCAAAAAAAGAAGCGACCGTGGTTTTTACACAAAACGTGACAAAAAATGCGGTCATGCATCGGAAAAAAAAACGCCGCTTTTGCCTTATACTGCCGCTCTACTTGAAATGACCATGCAGCTCCCTTTTAATTTTTTTTATCCAAATGCCAGAATACCCCTTTAAAAGCAATATAAGAGAAACGTACACAAGAGAAGTCATACTGACCTGCATCCAAGCAGACTCATGACATGTTTAGCTGGTTTAGAAATATGTAATCTTCTAATCAGACATTTCATAGTGAACTTATCTTTAGTCGTCTTTTTAGCACTAGCAGGAGAATTTTCAGGCTGCAAGACGAAATTTCATAACGATAAACTTAAAAACAATAATAACAACCTCCTCATTAGCCGTAAACATGCAAAAATCTCTCTACAGTGGAGGGAACTCACCATCCTATTTATAAGTTTACAGAAAATTTCCACTCTTCGTAGCTGTCTGCCAAATTTAAAAACTTGCAAAGCCTAAAATAAGAGAAAGAGAACATAAAAGTGTTTGATTTATAATTGTATTGCACAATGTTTGCTTTCAATACACCCAATCCTTTGTTCTCCTAGAATATAAGCTGCTGTCAGAAGGGGCTGCCAATGGCTTATTCCCCTCAACTGAGAATGCATGTACATGGTGGTTGGAAGGAATAACTGTAAGGCAAACAAGCTCAGACTAACTAAACTAGATAACTAAATTGTATGGCAAGCTTAGCTTTAAACATGTAGGTAAAAGTAAATAAAAGACCATTATCAAACACATTGCTGTTTTGATTTTGCTTCATTTCATAGTTAGAAGCAAATCTTATCTCATGCTTTTCAGCACAAGCTTCCCTTGCTACCGGTCATATCTCTGCTCTAACAGGCTGTAGCAGTAGTGGCTGGAATGGTGACATCACTCCCTGCTGTATGTTATCTGCAAGACGCTTACATAGTATGTACATTACTTCCCGACAAACTTTAACCCTTTAGAACTCTGTGACCTTGTGCCCTGCTGTTGGTAAACCTCCAGAACTAATGTCCCTCTAAAAGAATAAGGGCATGTCCCCACGGCACAGGTTTGCGGCCGATTTTTCAGACGGTTTGCAGTTTTGCAGACCATATGAAAAACCGGCCACAAACAAGCACAACGGGGGTCCATGGAAGACCCGTGCAGCAGTCCCCACGGCACAGATTTTCCGCCCGGCGGTTTTTCAAACCACCGGCCCCCCGAAAAACATTGAACATGCACATTCTTCCGTCCGGCTTTCGGACGGAATATGTGCATGTCAATGTGAAGGGGGAGGGGATTTCTCCGCTCATCGCGGAGAAAAGCCGCCCCTCCCCCCCCACGGGCCCCAAACTAGAAACAGCAGAGATGATATGCCAATCACTGCTGTAGAACCACACACAGCCTAATTAGGAAGTGCGAGTCTGAAGCTGGCTGTGGCTCTGTGAAGCAGTATGGTAAGAACCCCTTAAAGGCTCTATTTACATCCCATTTAGAGCCTATGTTTGGAATATTTAAAGGGGTGTTCTGGTATTTTAAAATGGTCATCAGTCACATCGGGGATGTTAGAAAGTAGAAAAAAATTACCTTTTAAACCCAATCATTCCAGCCGATCCTGGTCAGTGATATCACATTCATTGTTTATGTGACCAAGCAGCTGTTCACAGGTCACAGCAGTCTTTTCCAAGATATACAGAAGTGACTGCTGCGACCTGTGAATAGCTGAACAATGAACCTGACACCAGGACTGGCGGCTGCTCTGGAACAAGCCGGGTTGAAAGGAGAGTTTGTTTTTTTTACTATTTTCTATCATCCCCTAACCACTGTGAAGCATTTTAAAATATTGGAACACCGCTTTAAACAGTGTCAACAAATACATGTCCCAGATCTATGCATTTTTGTAAACAATTAATGTCTATTTTAGAAAATGTATACCAGACGTAGGCTCGGACTGGACAACAGGGGAGCAAGGGAAGTTACGATCAGCCCCTAGGCATGGCAAACCTGGGGTTGGTTCTCAGGGAGAAAGGCAGAGTGCAAGAGTCATGGAGTATGTCCAACCATGTACAGTAGCTTTAAGGTGGGCCCAAGAATCGACTCCACTGATGGGCCCAAGAATCAACTCTGGTGTTTCACAAGCATCCCAGTCCGACACTGACCACATGGTATACTTTTTCTTGTTGCATCCACTTATCTTTAACCATTATGATAACAGATACATTACTTAGGCCAAAAGGAAAATATATGAAAGAAACACTCTTACACAAGTTTTCTTTTCCCTCTTCTTCTGAGAGTCATGTTTCCCTCGCTGCTTACGGGTATTGTATTTCGCCAGCTGATATTCACTGAACTCTTGAAACTTTCGGGTCATCGCTCTACGGAGGCAGGAAGGCAGGGGAACCAGTTTATCTCCATTCCCTGCTAAGCTCTGTATTAGACATAAAAACTGAAGCTTAAAAAACAAACTATTTCTAAATATAAAACATTAGACAGAGAGAATCAACATCAAACTGTTCTGTGCACATGGTAATTTCCCACCTGATACATCCGAGGTACATCCATCCAGTCACTGGGCAGCTGCACAGATGAGCTCAGGTATCTACGTAGGTGTGGTTGGCAGGTAGGAAGATAAGCAGACATAGCGAGTAGGAAATTTGCAGTAGTACGTATATTAAGCTCCTGTCGTGTATAAAGAGCAACCTGCAGAGAAGTAATTTTCAAGCAAGTTAAAATACACATAATAATCCCCCAATTTTTAAATGTCTCCCAGCGCCCCTGAAATTTTCAACAAACGATGAATCTGGTACTAAAAACTAGTACAGATACTAGAAACTAATCAAATTTCACCTTCAATATAAACTCTGGATCAAATTGCGCAATATCTTCACATAAAGTCTTAATATCAGCCCGGGTTAAGTCTGATGAATCCGTGAACTTGGGTGAATTTACCAATGAGCAACATACAGCAGAAATTAAAGCCATCTGGAAAATATAAAGAAAAGATTATAGCTGAAAATACAACAAAATACAAATGATCATTTTAAACGTGCTACGAACTTTGTAGATTTTGCATAAACATTTATTGCATGTCCCCACGGCACAGGTTTTCAGTTGGTTTTTCAGGTGGTTTGCGGTTTTGCAGACCGTCTGAAAAACCGGCCGAAAATGAGCAGAACGGGGCTCTATGGAAAACCCGTGCAGCAGTCCCCACTGCACGGGTTTTCCGTCCAGCGGTTTTCCCGCCTGCAAAACATTCTGCTAGCACATTCTTCCGTCCAGTTTTCGGATGGAATCTGTGCTTGTGAATGTGAAGAGGGAGGGCTTTTCTCCGCTCATCACAGAGAAAAGCTGTCCTCCCACAGCCGTGTGCATGGCACACAAACCGGACATATACCGGTCGGATAAACTGACCGGTATTTGTCCCTTGCAGTGTGAACGCACCCTTACTCTACTTCAGGTCATTACATACTGCTTATCTCTGCATTGAAGAAGAATTGCTATACCCCATCACAGTAGTGTGTATGAATGTCACACCGGAAGGTTTTTTTTCTTGTAATGTTAAATAAACAGTCAGGATACATTCACATGTTGGACATGTTTCAGAGAGCCTGCTCTTCGCAGCTAGTTATAAGCTCTCACGTCCTGGTTAGGCAGTGGGTGGTTCTACTGCAGTGATTGGCATATTAGCTCTGCCATTCCTAACTGATCCTGTTAGAGGGACATTGCTAACATAAGACTAAAGAGCTCTAACAGTTTTAAATTTGTTAATAGATAAACAAGCCCCTGTGAGATAACACACAGCAGGGAATAACGTCATGATGGTCGGACAGGGCAGCTGGAATAATGAACAGAGGGATGGTCAGTAACCTAGAGAAACTTGTGTACACAAACAGATAATAAGATCTCCTCTATCTCCTCTAGCACTTTAACAACGTGGTAATAATCTTTATTTACCTTTGTCTACATGTTTAAAGCTTAGTAGTGTAGAATGCGTCTGAATCTATTAACCTGTTCTACTGCCAGTCATAGCTTTCTAGCTACTAAGCGACAATTCTGGCTCAAATAAACCACTTTTAAAGTCGTTCACCTGTTCCAGCAGTAATGTGCCTCGTGTGTTGATCAAAAGTCATAGAACAATCCTATGATTGTAGTGTGACACACCTCTAGCAAGCCCCCGATCTTAGGTGCAATACACAGTGCCGCGGGCACTTTATAATGCGCCTAGTTTTAGAGTACGCCTGATTAAAAATATAATAAACAGGGCTGCGCCAGTTTTTGGCCTGAAAAGACGCCAGACTTCTGGCACAGCCCCGTACATACATGTCGCCCATATTTACTAAAGGATCTGTCAGCAGAGAGTGGCACTCTTTTTTACTGCAACACAGTGAAAAATCCACAAAGATATCATCTTAGTATGTGAAGAGGGCTGTGGAAACCATGAGATGCTGACTGATATTCAATTTTATACAGATACTGGCAAATAACCCCCAACAAAATCAATGATAAATCTCATACAAGTAAATAAACCTTAACTGAAAACAACAATTTGAGTTGAAAATTCGCCAATAGCAAAATTTCTCAATAAAATTTCATAACTGAATATTCTTTTATCCACATGGATCCAAAATTCTATGCTAGAAATTTACATTATATATTTTTATAGGAGTCAGAGCTCTATTGCTAATCTTCCCCTAGCTAGATTTAAAGAGGTTGTCTCAACAATATCTGTCTATATACTGTCGCTGCAGAGAAACTGAAGTCTGGCTGTGGATTCCTTCAGTAAATTCATCTGCTTGTGGTCTCTCTGAAGACTGATGTATACAATTACCATTTAATTCTATAATAAGTTTGTCTTTAATGAGCTCCACCTAGTGGTAGCTGCAAGCAGCCATATTTCCTTCATATGACTTTTCTTTGGTTGTGTCAAAGAAAACTAGAATGTGTTCTCTGTAACAAGAATACAGAGCTATAGTTATATTATAAAATGACGTACAATAATGGGCTTGCTCACTGACCTTCTTCTGCTTTAGCAGGGTCTCAGATTCCTCAACATCAATAACAACAGGTTCTTTCTCCATAGGTTCCACTTGTTCTTGGGTAATGCATTCACTTTCAGAAAGCTGAGAAAATTCTGATGGGCAACATTCTAGCTGTAATGTAAAAACACACAATATGTAAAGTTTTCAACATATTAACTTGTTAACAGCAACAAAGGACTCTGTTGCTTTACTATACCTCAACTTGTGTCATGGACACTTCATTGGACTGCTCCTCCTCCACATCATCCTGCACATCTTGTGAGTCAAGCTCTTTCGTCTGTTCAGATATCAAAGTGGCTTGCAGTTCTGAACCTATTACACCATGAATTGTGGGCTTAGCCACACTGCTATTGCTGGACACATCCTGTAGATTAATAGTAGGGAACACAGCATGGCTTGAGTAATGTGGAAAAAGATTAGAAGTTTCAACCTTAGGTGTCAAAGTAGTGTTGGGTTTATTGGTCTCACCCGATAGTAAAGGTGACACCGTGATTTTACTTTGCTTGGTGGACAATGGAATATCAAGCTGAGCAGCGGAAGAAGTACTAAGATGTAAAGTCATCTCAGCAGACAAGGTAGAGATAGAGCTTAATGCACAGTTAGGAGATAACAAAATGTTGGAGGTAATGGCAGAACTAGCAAGCTCAGATGTGAGACAGCTATTTGTTGTCAGTAAGGTCTTAGAAGCTGATGATGAGTTGAGTAGGCCTAACAATGATGTAGACTTATTCTCTAGAGATGTGGTAGAAGTCATAGAAGAGACGCTATTCAGAATAGAGTTACTGGTGGAAGAGAGGTTTGATGATGACATGGATTGAGGGCACAGTTTTGGATCATTGGCTAAAATGGAATTAGTAGTCATAAGAGATCCCTTTTCCCAGAATGGTTGAAGGAATTCATTCCTAGGTGCATTGAGCTCCATCTCTGATTGAATAGCTGTGCTCAACCGATCAGAACCAGGTAAGGTTATAGCAAGTCTTCTCCGAGGCTGCGATATCTGCCTAGTCCCACGCAGGCCAGTATTCTCCAAAGGAAAAGCAAAATCAGAAGTCGGCATGGCGAAAGTTCTGATCCTAAAAGTTTAATACACAAGTTACAGCAGTTTTTAGATAAACTAAAAAAATATTACTGTATTTACAGATGCTTACATTTATCTAATCCCCAAACAATAATATAATATCTACATAACTCACCACTTAAAAAAAAGACTTAAAAGGTTTTTCCCACCTAGCTTCGTTTATTCTTCAAAGACTCTTCATGCTCACACTCACTGTGCCGGCTATGGGCTGCCTTACTGCAGTGACTGACATTACAGCTCTGATAACCTCTTTTCCTAGCTCTGCCTGTTTGGCTGTGTCCACACAAGACTGGTCAAACTACTTCGGAAACGAGTATTTCACCAATTTTTCAATATGGATTTTGGTCATTTTTTCCGCCTGATTTACAGTCAGAAACAAGTCCCATTCATCTCTGTGAAGTTTGGGCTGCGGATCCGATATAGATATTTTCAACGCAAATCTGGCGGATGATTGAACGTATTCTTCGTTTTATAAAAAAAACTGTGTTTCTGCAATCCAACCTGTTTAAAATCCAAGTCGTTTGGACTACAACTTGAATTTTCAATTGAGGTCTACAACTGGATTTTTACGGTTTTTAAAACCTGAATCTGTGTAAAAATCCGACGGCAAAAGCATGTAGAGGGGCTTTCACAGGGACATTACTGATGGAGGGGTTGTGTAACAAAGACGCTGTCCAAGCAGGATGTCTAGCTATAAATTGAGCTAGCAGAGCTGTCATGAGTTTCTAGTGATATCGAAAGTTAAAGTTTTTCTCAGTAGAGAGATGAGATCAGAGGCTGAAAAACAAGCTATGTTCAGCTGATAAGACACAGCAGCGAGTGACATCACCCGCCTGACCACTGCTTAAAGGGGTTGTCTCACTACAAAGATTAGCTTTCAACTTGCAAAGACAGGTAGAGTGGGGAAAATAAGTATTCGATACACTGATGGTTTTGAAGGTTTTCCCACCTAAAAAGAATGAAGAGGTCTCTAATTTTTATCGTAGGTACATTTCAAAAGTCAGAGACTGAACCTAAAAAACACATTGTATGATTTTTAAATAATTAATTTGCATTTTATTGCATGAAATAAGTATTTGATACAACAGAAAAGAAGAACTTAGTATTTTGTACAGAAATCTTTGTTTGCAATTACAGAGGTCAGATGTTTCCTGTAGTTCTTGACCAAGTTTGCACACACTGCAGGAGGGATTTTGGCCCCCTCCTCTTCTCCAGATCTTTCGGATTTCGGAGCTGTCGCTGGGCTACATTGAGTTTTAGCTCCCTCCAAAGATTTTCACTGGCAAACTTCAAATGGGCTTGGACATGTGCTAGCGTGAGCAAGGGGACTTTGCTTCCCTTTGAGACTGTGTTCCCAACTCTATTCAGGTCATTGACCAGGTTCTCCCATGTAGTTCTGGGCTGTTTCCTGACCTTTCTTAGAATCATTCTTCCCCCAGGAGGTGAGATCTTGCATGGAGCCCCAGACAAGGAAGATTGACAGTCATTTTGTGTTTCTTCCATTTTCTAATTAATGGCTCCAACAGTTGTTTCCTTCTTCCCAAGCTGCTTGTCTATTGTCCTGAAGTGTATCCCAGCCTTGTGCAGGTCTACAATTTTGTTCCTGGTATCCTTAGACAGCTCTTTGGTCTGGACCATGGTGGAGAGGTTGGAGAGTAATGGATTGTGTGGACAGTGGTCTTTTGTACAGATAACAAGTTCAAGCAGGTGCAATTAATACAGTACATTGATACAATGAGTGCAGAGTAGTAGAGCTTCTTAAAGAAAAACTAACTGGTCTGTGAGAGCCAGAATTCTTGCTGGTTGATAGGTGATCACTTATAAAAATGCAAATTAATTATTTAAAAATCATACAATGTGATTTTCTGAATTTTTTTTTAAATTCTGTCTCTCACGGTTGAAGTAAACCTAAGATAACATTTACAGACCTCTCCATTCTTTGTAGGTTGAAAAAAATGCTAAATCGTCAGTGTATCAAACACTTATTTTCCCCACTGTAAATGAAGATTTTTTCCAAATATATTGCTTTTTTTTAGATTTGCTAAGGAGATAAGAGACTTTATCTGACGAAACTGTACACAGGTCGTCATCTGAGAACAGGGTGAGGTCACCACAGGTAGGTCGGACCGCCAGCAGCTTGAGAACAGAGTTCTCTCTATCACACAAAGGAGATTAATTACTTGTTTACTTTAGAGCAGAAAGTGTCAGAGTTCATAGATAAGATCTAACTGCACTGACATGTGAGCAGGAGAAGAGCTGGGAATACAAGTTGATATGCTAATCACTGCTATAGAACCACCCACAGACAAACCAGGAAGAGACAGGATGCATGAATGTAAAACTGCTCGTGGCTCTAAAACAGTATGGCGAGACTACTCCTTTAAGCAGAGAGAGATAGTCGGTAACTAGAGAAGCTTTTGTAAACAAGCAGGAGATAAGAACTACTCTAGCACTGAAATAAAGCAAAATGGAATTACCGTATTTTTGGGACTTTAAGACGCCCCAGGCCATAAGACATGGCTACCATATTTTTCAGACTATAAGACGCCCCGGTTCATAAGGCGCGCCTACCATATTTTCCGGACTTTAAAGGGCCGTTCACACGGTTTATGTCGGGCACGGATTCGCGCAGTACGTGTAAACATAAGCCATGTGAACTTAGCCTAATAGTCTTTATTTACCTTTATCTACAAGTTTAAAGCTAATCAATGAGATGGGAAAACCTTTTCAAGCCAAGTCTACATGAAATAACCAGTAGAGAACTGGGGTTCTATAAGCCCACCATAGGATATTGTTCTGTGGGCCCAATCTTGAAGTTCAAAGGTAGACTAGTGCCTAATAAGGGTTCAAAATAAAACTAAAGATATCTTTATAAGAGTCAGAGCTATAATCTTATGGTACAAAACTCCAAATTCTACATAGTCAAAATTGAATCAAAATTTTGGCTCTCTTGAGCCATTGCTAAGGGGCGCTGCAAACTGTTCATACATTCAAAATAATAATGAAAAAGTGTGCAGGGAGCTGCTTGGCTCGTTCCTCTAATTAGCCGATTAGTGGGGACCATGGGATCAGACCCACACTTTGAATGATGATAGCGTATCAATGTCTTCCCAGAAAACTTCATATGGGCAGTTACCCAAAAGGAATTTACTACGTGTTGACATTAATAGCCAGTCCTTCGCAATTTCTACAGCCCAGAATATCTCAGACTATGGAGCTATAGTAGAAAAAACACAAAGCCAGCTCACCCACAGGTTCAGAGGAACCGCATGGACCACATGGATAACTGCATAAGCATGAGATAAAAGGAGGAAAATGTCCTGTGTTTCCAAGGGTAAAATCAAAGGTTTGTTTCAAGCAATAGAAGTAAATTGAACATGAAAAAACTGTTTTTTCCTGTTCAAGTGACATTTATTGCTTCAAATAAATCTTGAATTTTAGCTTTGGAAAAGCTTGACATTTTTTCTATTTTTTTCATCCTATGGAGCTATAGTGATCCCATGCAGCACCGCAGGAGCTCTGTGCATCTACCTTTTCTTTGTGCATGAAACCTTATACTAAAGATTAATTCATCAACTAGAGCAGTGGCGTCAAACTCAGGCCCAGGGGCAAATCTGGCCAGCAGTGTAATTATACTTGGTTTGGGAGTAACAGCCAGGCAGTACACAGAAAAGAACAGGTAGAAGGCAGGAGCTGTCATTATACTGGTCTCACTCAGCCTCTCCCCCTACACAGAGCAATGAAGGGACCATGTGGCTCAAGAAACAGCAGGACGACCGATAAGGCGCAGTGGGACTACTAATGAGATTAGGGTAGAAACAAGGAGTTGTAGCCTCAACAATCTACCCTCTCAGCTCATTCTCAGACCCAGCATCTCTGCAGGCAGCAGGGTACTCTAAGAAGACGCCGTGCTGTGCAGCAGATAAGAAGCTCTGTGAAGACCACAAAACACAGTGAATTAGCTAACCGGGGTCAGTACAAATAAAGTGGGTTCTACTGTTTTATCTGACGAGAAGGAAAAACTTCATTAATAATAGACTTTTCAATAAATATCAAGGTTGTCCCACGACTTTGTTCAAGTTTTTAATTTTGGCCCACTGTGTATTTGAGTTTGACACTTCTGAACTAGAAATTCTATCCATGTGGAGCCCAGGATCTTGGCAGATAAGAATTTAGCCTCAATACTTTACAAACAAAAATCATGGCTAGGAGTTGATCTGATGGAATCTGCAAATTTGCCAAAATATCATAGATGTCAATGGTCACATTGTGTTGATAGGCACTGCAATATGAATGCATGTAGTCCACTTAAAGAAAACATGTCTCTTTGCCCACCAGGTTGTCTCATATCAGTCCTTGTATACAACTACACTCAGGCTGTCTGCGACTCTTTTTCTCTACTTGGATTTCATTGGTGGCTGAACTCAGGCCTACTTGCTAAGTGCAACCTAAGCAGGCCTTTATGGCTCTAGGCATGGTTACCCCAAACTCTGACAACAGGCGCTAAACTCTGCTCTTATATACTGAAACTTTCTTTTCTTCCACCTAATGTTTGGTGCAATGCTGAATTCTACTATGTCTATCACCTCCCAGAAACCATGGCAAGGTTTGGCAATGCCACATAGTACAGCTGTCTGCCAGCCATTAGTCACACCAAGCACCACAGTGCGAAAAACACGGCAGTTACGTGACTCTATTACAGGGCAGAAAGAGACTTCTACTAGGTATCCTCTGTACAGCTCGCCCCATCTCAATGCCCCTGTATGTACTGTAAAATCCAGGTAATTTCTGCACAGCTCGTCCTATCTATCTCACTGTCCCTCTACAGTATGTCCTACACAATCCGGCTAACCTCTGTACTGCTCATCCTCTAAATCTCACTGTCCCTCTATGTCCTATACAATCCGGGTAACCTCTGTACAGCTTGTCCTATCTATCTCACTGTCCTCTATGTCCTGTACAATCTGGGTAACCTCTATAGAGCTCTCACTGACCCCTCTATGGCCGGTACAATCCGGGTAACCTCCGTGTAACTCTCACCGCCTCTCTATTCCCTATATAATCCGTGTAACCTCTCTACAGCTCTCACCGCCACCTCTCTGACCTGTACAATCCGGGTAACCTCTGTACAACTCTCACCGCCCCCTGTATGCCCTGTATAATCCAGGTAACCTCTGTACATCTCTCATCGCCCCCCTAGTTCCCCTGTATAATCCAGTAACCCTTACAGCTATTCTCACCGCCCCCGTAATGCCCTGTATAATATCAGTCCTTGTAACACTTCATCGGCTGCCCCCCTACGGACTTTGGGTGCAATCCAGGTACCTTCTAAGTAGACTAGCAGCCATCCCCTCTATGACCTGTAAACCCATAACTCTGAAACAGGCTCTCATCTTACTCTCGATTTCCTCTTACCTAGTTGGTAAGCTGATCTACTATGCTCTATCACCCACCCTGAATCCATCAGTGCAATCCAGGAAAGCCTCTTAGCCTCCACCACGCCCCTCGAAAACACGGCAGTTAAATCCGGGGGTAACCTCTAGTATCCTCTGTACAGCTCCCCCATCTAATGCCCTGTAATAACCCAGGTAACTCTGTCACAGCTCCCCACACCACGCCCCTCTCGTATGCCACACAATCCGGGTAACCTCTTGTACTCTCACCTCTATCTCATTATGTCCTATACAATCCAGGTAACCTCTGTACCACTTCACCTCTCTACTCCCCTCGTCCCCCTCATGCCTGTACAATCAGTAACCTCTATAGAGCTCTCAACGTCCCCTTTATGGACCTGTACAATCCGGAAACCTCTAGTAACTCTCACGCCCCTTCTATGCCCTGTACAATCCGGATAACCTCTGTCTAGCTTTCACCGCCCCTCTAAACCCTGTACAATCCGGATAACCTCTGAACCCCAGCTCCTTACCAATCCAGAAACCTCCTCACAACCCTTACCCTTAATCCAGTAACCTCTGTACAGCTCTCAACTCTCCATCCCCCATGCCCTGTACAATCCAGGTAACCTCTATAGAGCAGTCACCATCCCCTCTATGACCTGTACAATCCGGAGAACCTCTGTACAGCTCTCACCTCCCCCTCTATGCCCTGTACAATCCGGGTAACCTCTGTACAGCTCTCACCGCCCCTCTATGCCCTGTACAATCCGGGTAACCTCTGTATAGCTCCCTATATGCCCTTTTTAATCCGGGTAACATCTGTGCAGCTCTCACCACCCCCTCTATACCCTGTACAATCTAGGTAACCTCTGTACAGCTCTCACCGCCCCTCTATGCCCTTTATAATCCGGGGAACCTCTGTACAGCTCTCACCGCTCCCCCCCCCCCCCATGCCCTGTACAATCCAGGTAACCTCTGTACACCTCTCACCGCCCCCCCGCCCCAAGCCCTGTACAATCCGGGTAACCGCTGTACCCCACTTACCGCCATATCTATGCCCTGTACAATCCCGGTACCCACTGTACAGCTCTCACCGCCACCGCTATGGCCAGTAAAATTCAGGTAACCTCTGTACAGCTCTTACTATCCCCTCTATGACCTGTACAATCCGAGTAACTTCTGTACAGCTCTCAGCGCCCCCTCTATACCTGTACCATCCAGGTAATCTCTGTACAGCTCTCACCACTCCCTCTATGTCCCATATGAGCCGGGTAACCTCTGTACAGCTCTCACCGCCCCCTCTATGCCCTGTACAATCCGGGTAACCTCGGTACACCTCACACTCCCCCTTCTATGCTCTGTACAATTCAGGTAACCTCTGTACACCTCACACTACCCCTTCTATGCTCTTTACAATTCAGGTAACCTCTGTACACCTCACACTACCCCTGCTATGCTCTGTACAATTCAGTAGTATAATGTTGTACCGTGTTAGCCATAGAAAGTAGTAGAAGAGTGAAGAAATCAGGCGATACCTTTTAGAGGCTAACTGAATATATTTGATAGTGAGCTTTCGAGAGGACTAGCTCTCTTCTTCAGACATGGTTTTAATGGGACATTTTAAGACTCTGAGGGAGAGGAAGGAATGGGAATATAAGTTAATGCAAAAATGTAAAACTCTGCAAAATGGATTGAATATTCATAACAGCTTCATGTCAAACTATGTGTGAACTGTGAGAGCAACAAATCTCCCCTGATTGCAAATAGATAAGAGAAATAATTACTGATCCCTCCTGTCACGCCTCACAAGTTTCCAGACTGTTTATTTCTTGACTTGTTGTAAATAACTGCTCTACTTATATTGCATTTTGTTATTTTTAAGGATTCTAAGTTCCTTTGAAGATCCAGATCTTTTGTGTATAAAAAGTCTGTGTATTTTCAGTTTGTTATATAACATCATGTCTGAAGAAGAGAGCTAGTACTCTCGAAAGCTCACTATCAAATATATTCAGTTAGCCTCTAAAAGGTATCGCCTGATTTTTGTACAATTCAGGTAACATCTGTACACCTCACACCGCCCCCTCTATGCACTGAACAATCCAGGTACCCTCAGTACAGCTCTCACCGCCCTTCTAGGCCCTTTACAGCCTGGTCAACCTCAGTACAGCTCTCACCATCCCTCTTTATACCTTGCACAATCTGGGTAACCTCTGTGTAGCTCTAACCGCCACCTCTATGCCCTGTGTAATCCGAGTAACCTCTATAGAGGTCTCATCGCCCCCTCTATGCCCTGTACAATCCGGGTAACCTCTGTACCGCTCTCACCGCCCCTCTATGCCCTATACAATCCAGGTAACCTCTGTGTAGCTCTCACCGCCCCCTCTAGGCCCTGTACAATTCGGGTTACCTCTGTGTAGCTCTCACCGCCCCTCTATGCCCTATATAATCCAGGTAACCTCTGTGTAGCTCTCACCGCCCCCTCTAGGCCCTGTGCAATCCGGGTAACCTCTGTGTAGCTCTCACCGCCCCCTCTATGCCCTGTACAATCCTGGTAACCTCTGTGTAGCTCTCACCACCCCCACTATATCCTGTACAATCCATGTAACCTCTGTACAGCTCTGTATGCCCCACTATGCCCTGTACAAACCAGGTAACCTTTGTACACCTCTCTAAATCCCCTCTATTCCCTGTACAATGGGGTTAACCACTGTACAGCTCTGAATGCCCCCTCTATAATCCGGGCAACCTCTGTACAGCTCTGTATGCCCCCTCTATGCCCTTTACAATCCGGGTACCCTCTGTACAGCTATGTATGCCCCCTCTATGTTCTGTACAATCCAGCTAACCTCTGTAAAGCTCTATACGCCCCTCTATGCCCCGTACAATCCGGGTAATCTCTGTGTAGCTCTCACCGCCCCCTCTACATCCTGTACAATCCGGGTAACCTCTGTACAGCTCTGTGTGCCCCCTATGTGCCCCGTACACTCCAGGTAACCTCTGTGTAGCTTTCACCGCCCCCTCTATGCCCTGTACGATCTGGGTAACCTCTGTATAGCTCTATATGCCCTGTACAATCCGGGTAACCTCTGTTCAGCTCTCTATGCCCCCTCTATGCCCTGTATAATCGGGGTAACCTCTGTACAGCTCTCTATGCCCTCTATGCCCTGTATAAACCGGGTAACCTCTGTACAGCTCTCTATGCCCCCTCTATGCCATGTACAATCCGGGTAACCTCTGTACAGCTCTCTATGCCCTGTATAATCGGGGTAACCTCTGTACAGCTCTCTATGCCCCCTCTATGTCCTGTACAATCCGGGTAACCTCTGTACAGCTCTCACCGCCCCCTCTATGCCCTGTATAATCCAGGTAACCTCTGTACAGGTGTCTATACCTTGTATGATCCGGGTAACCTCTGTACAGCTTCTATACCTTGTATGATCCGGTTAACCTCAGTACAGCCCTCTATGCCCCCCCTTCGCCGTGTATATTCCGGTTAACCTACTTTCAGCTCTCTATGCCCTGTATAATCCGGGTAACCTCTGTACAGCTCTCTATGCCCTGTATAATCCGGGTAACCTCTGTACAGCTCTCTATGCCCGGTCTAATCCGGGTAACCTCTGTACAGCTCTCTATGCCCTGTATAATCCGGGTAACCTCTGTACAGCTCTCTATGCCCCCTCTATGCCTTGTATAATCCGGGTAACCTCTGTACAGCTCTCTATGCCCTGTATAATCCGGTTAACCTCTGTACAGCTCTCGATGCCCCCTCTATGCCCTGTATAATCCTGGTAACCTCTGTACAGCTCTCTATGCCCCCTCTATGTCCTGTACAATCCAGGTAACCTCTGTACAGCTCTCTATGCCCTGTATAATCCGGGTAACCTCTGTATTGCTCTCTATGCCCCCTCTATGCCTTGTATAATCCGGGTAATTTATAGGTCTTGCACTGTCAAACTGTCAACTCCTTCACCCTGCAGGGTACAGAACACTGAGCCGCTCATCCGCCCGCAATCACACGGCGCCACATGTAGAGGGCAGCAGTGATGTAGCCGGCCGCTGTACGGCGCTCTGTATAGAGGGGCAGTGTCGGGGCTTCTCTGCTCCGTGTATGGCGGCCGCTCTGTGCTGACCCCTTCATACTAGGACATTACCTAGTGAGCGCGACCTCCGTTACCACAGCGCACGGCACACACCGGCAGCTGCTCCGGCACCGTCGTCGTCACTCGCAGGTTCCTACTTCCTGCTTTCCCCACAGCCAATCTCCCTGCCTGTAACTCCCACACATACCCATGACCTTTCCAAGGCGTCTCTTTACAACAAATGCAAACTTTCCTCAGGCGTCATCCACAGCTGGCAGGTGCTGAGGGGTCGGTTCAGTCAGCGATGCTGGTGCTGATGGGGCCTGGCTCAGGCTTTCTTTGTTCTCTCCAGTTTTTTTTTCCGTTCTTGGAACTGTAAACACAAACTAATAGCAGTAATAACTGTGTTACATGATGGACACCAGCCGGGTCCTGCGGAGCCTATTGACTGCAGGGGTGCCCGTTATATGACGGAAGCTAAGATGGAGGCTGCTAACCATTAGCGCAGATATACTCCAGTACTATAGGTCATATTTTCAGACAGACGACCACCAGGCTCATTAGAAGAGCTGGGTTTGGATGGCTCTTAAGCCGAATGCCTGAAAAGTAGTTAATGACCAGAAATTTTTTTTTTAGTTTTTGCCTCCTTCTGTTTCAACAGTTGTAACTTTTTTATTTTTTCAGTGACGCAGTTGTATGAGGCCTCGTTTTATTTGAGACAAGTTGTACTTTTGGGGGGAATAGTTTAACTTCACTTATAAATAATTGCAGGATTTGTTTTTATTTTGAAAAAAAAATGTTTTATTTTTTTACACCATTCACACTTAATAACTTGTTAGATTAATTCTACAGGTTATTACGGTCGTGTTGTTACCTAATATGTTTTGGTTTTTTTAGGTGTTTTTTATTTGAACAATTATTTTTTATTAAATATTTATTATTTATTTTTTTTATTAATTTTTTACACGTTTTTTTTTTTTTTTTTTTACTTTGTTTTTTTTTTAAAAATCCCCTGAATGGATAACTGTTTTACTTTTTTTTTTACACTTAGTAATGTATTAGCATATTCATATATGCTAATACATTATAATCTGTGTCAGTCTGACACAGGCAGTGATCTGGACAGCACACAGTCTGTCCTGGTCACTGGCTTGTTACACAGACAGCTCTGGGGCCACTCTAGGTCCCCAGGGCTGACTGTGCAGCTGTTCCCCGGGCTCTGTCGGGTCACCGGGCGTTCCAATCACCCAACATAGCAGGGAAACCCTTTGATTGCGTTGCGGTGACGATCCGCCGCAATCAAAGGGTTAAAGCATCGGGATGCGGAGGTTTCCGCCGCTCCTCGGTGCTCGTAGGAGATGCTCTGGGATCAGGGCTGTGTAGTACAGCACAGATAAAATCCGATGTCTGCAGCGACGTCAAAAGACGTCGCTGTAAACGAACGTCCCTCACCAGCCGACGTCAAAAGATGGTGGGCGGTCGTTAAGGAGTTAAAGCTGTGCCCAGACTATCTTCACTGACTACCAACTGTAATGTACAGCTGGTATCAGAACTACTCCCCAGTAAGCCATTTACATGCCGATAACAGCCATGGTATATAGATGGTGGGTTCAGGGAGAAGGCCACCTTTGTCAACCATTGGCACCTTCAAAATGCAATCGCACTGTGCCAGAGAGAATTGAGTATAAATGCCAAAGTGGTAACAATGAAAATGTCAGTTTGTCCTGCAAAAAAAAGCCCTTATACAGCCTTGTATACAGAAAAATTAAAAAGTTACATCTATCAGAAGATAACGATGCATAAATATTGTTTTACACAATAAAAACCCCTTATTTTTTATTCTACAGCATAAAAAATATATATAAAATGGGCATCGCCATAAATGTATCGACCCTTGGAATCAAACTAATATGTCACGAATACTGCATGGTAAGCACTGTTAAAAAATAAAAAAACACTACTAGGATTTCGGCATTTTCTTCACCCAGTCTTCTAGAAAACGAATTTAAAAGTGATCAAAAAGTGTTGTCCAGCCCACAATGGTACCAGCAGGAAACTACATAATGACTTCTGTGTCTATCATCTATAATGCATTTTCTGGACCTGTGTGGAGACGTCTTAGGGTGCGTTCACACTACATAAAGGCCTACATTTGAGGTATCAGTCTGAGTGCAATGCATGGGCTACATTAGCTCTAATTCCAGACTGCAAATGTATTTCCTGTGGGATTCAATGGCATGGTAGACTACACTGTTTTGTCCGGCAGGTTAAGCGTATGCCGCTAAGAAATAAAGCAAACGTAGTCCACGCAGGGCTATGCCTGCTCTAATGTTCTCTACGGGGCTGCATCACAGTATTTGTTGGGGTGCATTTTTTGAGAGTACCCGAACAGATACCTCAGAAGTAGAGCTAAACATAGTGTCAATCCACCCAAATAGGCTGCCCCTCATAGGTATAGTACATAACAATACAGTGATATATTCCTATGTATTATAAAAACAATTGCATAGTTTAGCCTCAAAATAGAGTGAAACACAAAAAATAAATAAATCTTTGTACATAAAAAATGAAATAAAAGTCACAAAATCCCTATTTCATTCACACAATGGTATTTGTGAAGGGAAAAGGGTGATGTACGTGATTTCATTTTATTTTTTTTGCGGTATAAATGACATGTTAACTCTACTCAGCAGGTCAATACGATTGCAGCGATACTCAATTTGTATATTTTTATGTTTTACTGCTTTTACACAATGTAAACACTTTTATTTAAAAGGAAAACGCGTTTTTGCATCATCATAGTCTGAGAGCCATAACTTTTTTATTTTTCTATTTAAAGGCTTGTTTTTTTGTGGATAAGTTGGCATTTTTATTGGTACCATTGTGGGCTGAACAAGACTTTTTGATCACTTTTAAATTCGTTTTTTGGAAGACAGGGTGAAGAAAATGCTGAAATCCTAGTAGTGTTTTTTATTTTTTTTTACAGTGCTTACCATACGTTTATGGCGATACTAATTTTATATATATTTTTTATGCTGTAGAATAAAAAATAAGGGGGTTTTATTGTGTAAAATAATATTCTGCATCGCTATCTTCTTATAGACATATCTTTTTCATTTTTCTGTATGCAAAGCTCTGTAAGGGCTTTTTTTTGTTGGACAAATTGACATTTTCATTGTTACCACTTTGGCATTTATATGCAATTCTGTAATTTTTTTTTTTTACGGAGCTCATCGTGTGTGACAGATTTATAGGCTAGGTTGTTATGCATGCAGCAATACAAAATATGTGTACTTTATTTCTTATCTTTTTGGGGGGCAATTGGCATTTGTAAAGGGATGAAGGCGGTGTACGTGATTTAATTTTTTATTTTTTTTTGTATTTGTGGTTTCCTCTTCTTGTTACTTTTTTACATTTGTTATACTTGTCCCCATACGGGACTATAATTTTTGATATTTAGATCACTGTTACAATACATAGCAGTACATAGATGCTATGTTTTGGAACTAAATTTGCCTCAGGGCATGTCTGTGCGTAGTGACGTTACAGGAAGCGTAGAAGCTTTTGTTACGTTCCCGGGTTGCAATTTAAGGCATCGGCATCCCGCAGTCCCGTTGCAGTAGTGCTGATACAGACAGATGGCGCTCCTTACCTTTAGCTGCCATGGTTATGATTAACTGTGGCATCTAAGGGGTTCATGGGCTGCAACCAGAGTGACCTCCAGTCGTGGCTGACAGAGTATGGAGCCAACTATAATATACAACTAATTCCATGCTCCGATCGTGCGAGCTTTGCTTGTGAGCCTTCATGATCTTCTGGACATACCTTTATGTCCATTTGCAGGAACACCTTCCTGCACAAGATGCATGGGTCCATTGTCGGGAAGGGGTCAACATAACAAAGGCAAACAACTGAGCAGACTTTCAGGTAACAAATCTTCTATTTATAGGCACTCAAACTCTCTTGTGCCTGCAATAGGAAAAAAAAGGAGCATATAGTGCCTTGCGAAAGTATTCCGTCTTTTGCCACAATTCAGGCTTCAAACATAAAGATAAAAAAAATTATTTTTTTGTGAAGAATCAACAACATATGGGACACAGTTGTGAAGTGGAACAAAATTTATTGGATATTTTAAACTTTTGTAAAAAATAAAAAAACTGAAAAGTGGGGCGTGCAATATTATTTGGCCCCTTTACTTTCAGTGCAGCAAACTCACTCCAGAAGTTCAGGGAGGATCTCTGAATGATCCAATGTTGTCCTAAATGGCTGATGATGATAAATATAATCCACCTGTGTGTAATCAAGTCTCCGTATAAATGCACCTGCTCTGTGATAGTCCCTGGGTTCTGTTTAAAGCGCAGAGAGCATCACGAAGACCAAGGAACACAGCAGGCAGGTCCGTGATACTGTTGTGGATTAGTTTAAAGCCGGATTTGGATACAAAAAGATTTCCCAAACTTTAAACATCCCAAGGAGCACTGTGCAAGCGATCATATTGAAATGGAGGGAGTATCAGACCACTGCAAATCTACCAAGACCCGACAGTCCCTATAAACTTTCATCTCAAACAACGAGAAGACTTATCAGAGAGGCCCATGATCACTCTGGATGAACTGCAGAGATCTACAGCTGAGGTGGGAGAGTCTGTCCATAGGACAACAATCAGTTGTACTCTGCACAAATCTGGCCTTTATGGAAGAGTGGCAAGAAGAAAGCATTTCTCAAAGATATCCATAAAAACTCTTGTTTAAAGTTTGCCACAAGCCACCTGGGAGACACCAAACGTGGAAGAAGGTTCTCTGGTCAGATTCAACCAAAATCGAACTTTTTGGCCACAATGCAAAACGATATGTTTGGCATAAAAGCAACACAGCGCATCACCCTGAACACACCATCCCTACTGTCAGACAGGGTGATGGTAGCATCATGGTTTGTGCCTGCTTTTCTACAGGAGGGACAGGGAAGGTTGTTAAAATTGATGGGAAGATGGATGGAGCCAAATACAGGACCATTCTGGAAGAAAACCTGTTGGAGTCTGCAAAAGACCTGTGACTGGGATGGAGATTTGTCTTCCAACAAGACAATGACCCCAAACATAAAGCAAAATCTACAATGGAAGGTTCACAAATAACCGTATCCAGGTGTTAGAATGGCCAAGTCAAAGTCCAGCCCTGAATCCAATCGAGAATCTGTGGAAAGAGCTGAAAACTGCTGTTCACAAACGCTCTCCATCCAACCTCAGCTGTTTTTCAAGGAAGAATGGGCAAGAATTTCAGTCTCTCGATGTGCGAAACTGATAGAGACATACCCTAAGCGACTTGCAGCTATAATCGCAGCAAAAGCTGGCGCTACAAAGTATTAACTTATTGGTGCCGAATAATTTTCCATGCCCCACTTTTCAGTTTTTTATTTTTTACAAAAGTTTAAAATATCCAATAAATTTCGTTCCACTTCACAATTGTGTCCCACTTGTTGTTGATTCTTCCCAAAAAAATAAAAATTTTATATCTTTATGTTTGAAGCCTGAAATGCGGCAAGAGGTTGAAAAGTTCAAGGGGGCCAAATACATTTACAAGGCACTGTAATGCTGCTAAAGTTACAGTTACCCTGCCGTTACAGGGTGCTGTGGCTGCTAAAGAAAGGTGGGCACTACTGTGGGAAATGGGTTTAATGGTGGTGAAAGGGGGAAAGCCCGTAATGGTGGGGGCTCTATGAGAGCTATGAATTACTGTAATTGCGGGGTGTATTTCGGGCGTATTGAAACACAATTATGCGCCCCATAACATACCCTTCCTGAAACCTGCTTACACCTCGGGTAATTCTCCAGGTATAGATGCAGTCTCTGCTGAATAATCTTCAGTAAAATCTTGCTGGCATATGGTATCAAAACAATTGTGCGATGATTTCCACTGATCGACTTTTTTCAGTATTAGGGTATGTTCACACGGCTTATTTTGGGACGCATTTCGCCACGTATTGAGAGCTTAGGGTGCTCTAATACTAGCGAAATGCACCCCAATCATTATGGTAATCCACAGTTCTCATAGAGAACTATGGATTATGCCTCCTCTCCCCGATCGTACAATACGATCATATTGTACGAGCGGGGAGTTAATTGACATGTCATTTATTCAATAATACATAATTGTATTATTGTAATGACACATAATAATAATAATACGTAATGACAGTCTATGGGCCGGCGAGCATCCGACCCCCCCGCGGCGTGCCATGTCAACATATCCTTAGTATGAACACAGATGTTTTCCAGCCTGTCAAGGTTGTTTTCCATATTGCTTGGCAAAGTCTTGTATGGTAATGGCTCCATCCAACTGATGTAATAGTTCAATAGGAATGCCATCAATTCCAGGTGCTTTGTTCTTTGACAAGGCTTTTATTGCTCTTCAAGTTCATCCCTTGTCACCAGTGGTTCATGTTCAGAAACTGCAGGTTGAAATAATTGTTGATTCTCCTGTTCCTCTCGGTACAAGGATTCAGTATAGTCTTTTCACTGTGAAAAGACACAATGTGCCATAGTTGATGGCAGAAATGTGTCACCGAGGGTGCTCGGCTTCAGTGAAGT
The DNA here is from genome assembly GCA_025379985.1 of Phyllomedusa bahiana. Classification (NCBI taxonomy): domain Eukaryota; kingdom Metazoa; phylum Chordata; class Amphibia; order Anura; family Hylidae; genus Phyllomedusa; species Phyllomedusa bahiana. The sequence continues at coordinate 102,924 of JAODAL010003413.1, read as the reverse complement.
GAAATTGGTAGCTGTTCGTCAGTAACTTTAGGATACTGATCCTTAGTAATGTAGCATAGCTGCTGGTCCAAGGGTGAGTGGGGGGGGGGGGGCATTTTACTGGAATAGTCAAAGAGCTGGGTGTGAGAACTACTACCATATGTCCAAGCCAGGTTTTGCTTGGACTATATATGCCAGAAGGATCAGGTGAGCTGGGGAGTGGTCCCTAACCTGAAGTTTGGAGGAGACTGCTGCATTGTAGTCTGTAATTGTCACAGTACTTAGAGAGGGATTTTCCACATCCTGGAGAGTGAACCCCATGAGATACAGAAATATTGTGAGTGACTTTTGACCCACATGGACAATGTACCTTTTGTGTAGCTGAAGTGAAGTGAAATGGACCCCATGATTGAAGACAATGTGGAAAGGTAGACCATGAAGATAACACACATGCTGAAAGAACTTTGTGGAAAGCTTTGCGGCAGTGGGTGGGGTTATGAAGTGGGCCATTTTGGAAAACCAGTCCGCCATGACTCAGATGGTATTGTAACCCTAGAGGGGACAAGTCCATCTGGAAATCCATGGTTATGAGTTGCCAGAGAACAGAAGTAGCCGGTATAGACTGAAGGAGACCCATGAGGCTTGTTCCTGGAGGACTTGTTTCTGGCACACTGTGGAGAGGCAGCTACAAAGTCCAGAACATCCTTGGCCAGGAGAAGCCTCCAGAAGTGGCGGGAAGGTAACATAGTAGACTTATGTATACCCACATATCCAGCCAGCTTAGATTCATGTACCCAGGACTGGATTTTTTTTTTCTAGCAGCAGGAACAAATGTCTTGGAATTTTGACAATCCTTGCCGGGTCAATCTGGTCTTCCTCAGAATCGGCTACATCAAAGGATCGAGACAAGGCATCTGCCTTGACATTGTTCTCTGCCAGATGGAAGTATAACTCAAACTTAAAATGGGCAAGGAAGAGTACCCACCGAGCTTGATGAGGGTTCAGCTGTTAAGTGAACTGCAGCAAGGTCAATTTTTTTTTTATGGTCAGTGTAGATTCTTACTGGAGAGCTGGCATCTTCAAGTAGATGTTGCCATTCTTCAAGCGCCATCTGGATTACCAGCAGTTCCCGATCCCCAGTGGTGTAGTTTTGTACTGCCGGTGCAAACAGCTTGGAGAGAAAACACAAAAGATATCATATGCAGAAGGACTGCCCCAGCACCGATGGAAGAGCCGTCGATTTCCAGAAGCAACTGCTTGTTAGAATTTGGATGGTGTAGTGTCAGGATCCACCAGGCATCTTGTTGCAACATGCCCTTTGATCTTGGCAACTGCTGTGCTGTAGTTATTCAAGTGCTTTCTGTGCCTTCCAGCAAGGCAACAGTTAAGCACTTGACTTCAACAGCCACAGCTGCTGTCCATCACCCTCCCTGCTGTGCATGTGGATTCCGGCATAGGCAATTGGGACTTTTGTTCTGATACTGTTTGTCTTATCTTCCTGCTGGACTCTTGTTCCTGCTCTGTGGTCCTCTCTGCTGTTGCCCAGGTGTCCCTCATGTCCCCTTGCATCCACTCCATTATTTTATGTCTTCTTTCTTGGACTGTTTGCATTTTTTTTGTATTTTTTTTGTATGTTTCCATAATAAAGTCTGATTGAAAGAAACTATATAGTGTAGCATGAGAGCTCTTGTTAAGACCTCTTTCAGCTGCTGATAGGCCAACACAGTGGATTTGGTCCTGCAATTGGCATTTGCCCCCTTCTTAGTGTGGAGTTGGGTGTCTTGAGGAAAGAGAAGTGCAAAATGAGTTGTCTGTAGAAATAGGTGAACCTCACGAACCGCTGGATAGCATGCAAGTCAGGCCAAGAGAGGACAGTAGGGACCTTCTCTGGATACTTTTCGAAACTCTGGCTGGAAACAATGTAGCCAAGAAAAGGGAAAAAACATCTCTCAAAGGCACATTTGGACAATTTAGCAAATAAATAGATCAAGAGAGAATATCAAGTTTTAATCCAAATAAATAACCACAGAAATGTGAAGGGGTCCCCAGAAGATATTGTTGACAAATTTTTAAAACATGGCTAGTGCATTGCAAACGGCAACGAGCTTGACAAGATACTTGTTATGGCCATTGCGAGTATTGAAGGCTGTTTTCCACATGTCGCCTTTGTGGATCCAGATCAAGTTGTATGCCCCTCTCAAACCCAATTTTGTGAAGATTTTTGCCCCACAGATTCTGTAAAGCAGCGCAGAAATTATTGGGAGGGGATACTTGTTCTGTATGGTAATCTTGTTAAGACCCCGACAGTTAATACAGGGGTGTAGGGAACTGTCCTTCTTTGTCACGAAGAAAAAACAGCGGCAGGAGTAGAGGACTACCTGATGAAGACCGAGGCTAAATTTCCTTGGCTGTATTCAGTCATGGCATGAGTCTCTGGCCACCCGGGGTAGAGTGGTGCCAGCCTGAATGAAGATCATGGGGCAGTCATAGGATGTACATGGAGGCAAAACCTCAGCCTTTTTTTTCACAGAAAATGTCTGCATAGGCATGATAATTGGTAGGCAAAGAAGAGAGGTCCGAAGGTGAGGAAGGCAGAGACTTGGGTATAACCTTGGCAAGGCAATTGGTAGCATAACATGGTCCCCCACTGAAGCACCTGGCCGTTGGACCAGTCAACCACCATTGCATGCAGATGCAACCATAGAAGGTCCAGAAGCACAGCAAGTATAAAGAAACATTTTCAAAATTTAGCGCTCCAATTTGCAGTGTGACTTGCAGCATGACATGAGATGGGTTCTGCCAGGTTTTGTCCATAAATGGAGGCTATCCCCAGAAGATGATCGAGGTGCCAAATAGAGAGCTGAAGTTGAATAGCCAGGTCTTGGTGGATGAAGTTGGCAGCGGAACTTGAGTCTAAATGGGCTGCTGCGGAGAGAGACTATGGTAACTTCAGTCAATAAATTTTAAAAGCAAGCTTTGTCACATAGGGTCATCTCTCCTGTCAACCCTAGGTGCTGGAGTATATACACTCACCGGCCACTTTATTAGGTACACCTGTCCAACTGCTCGTAAACACTTAATTTCTAATCAGCCAATAATTGCGGCAACTCAGTGCATTTAGGCATGTAGACATGGTCAAGACAATCTCCTGCAGTTCAAACCGAGCATCAGTATGGGGAAGAAAGGTGATTTGATGCCTTTGAACGTGGCATGGGTTTTTGGTGCCAGAAGGGCTGGTTTTGAGTATTCAGAAACTGCTGATCTCCCGGGATTTTCACGCACAACCATCTCTAGGGTTTACAGAGAATGGTTTCGAAAAAAGAAAAAACATCCAGTGAGCGGCAGTCCTGTGGGGGAAATGCCTTGTTGAGCCAGAGGTCAAAGGAGAATGGGCAGACTGGTTTTTAGCTGATTAGGGAAGGCAACAGTGACTCAAATAAGCCACCCGTTACAACCAAGGTAGGCAGAAAGAGCATCTTTGAACGCACAGTACGGCGAACTTTGAGGCAGATGGGCTACAGCAGCAGAAGACCACACGGGTGCCACTCCTTTCAGCTTTAAAAACGGGAAATTTAGGCTCCAATTTGCCCAAGCTCATCGAAATTGGACAGTAGAAGATTGGAAAACGTTGCCTGTCTGAAAGAGTTCGATTTCTGCTGCGACATTCGGATGGTAGGGTCAGAATTTGGCGTCAACAACATGAAAGCATGGATCCATCCTGCCTTGTAAACAACGTTCAGGCTGGTGGTGGTGTTTCATGGTATGGAATATTTTCTTGGCACTATTGGGCCCTTGGTACCAATTGAGCATCATTGCAACACCTTGTTGAATCTATGCCACGAAGAATTGAGGCAGTTCTGAAGGCAAAAGGGGGTCCAACCCGTTACTAGCATGGTGTACCTAATAAAGTGGCCGGTGAGTGTACATTTGTTATCTCTACACCGTTACTATTGCTCTTGTATAGAAAATTTAGCCTGCTCAACTTGCATTGGCTCTACGACTAGAGATGTGATTTGTGGCAGCAAGGGGTAGTGGAAAGTTGGAGCCAACCTGGGAGGTCTGCTATTGTGAGAGGAGACTTGAGTTCATTCCATAGCTCGCTCTCGGAAACATATATTAATCCTAGTAGCAAGGTGTGTAAGAGTGTCGGTAGATCTCTCCCCCAATTTTCCTGAATGTGATAATAACCACGCCAAAAAGTTTCTTTTTCCAACCCCTGCCCAAATGACAGAAACTCACTAAAAGAGTTCAAAAGGAGTCTGAATGCTTTTCTGTAGTGAAATAATATAACAATTTATAGTGCAAGAGCTGGAGAAAGGGTCATGCCCAGGATTTTTTTTGATTGCCAAGAATGGATTTGGAAACTTTTTTTTCCTTAAAGGGGTTTGCACGATCTCTTTTCATACCTCCTGAACCCAGCCTTTTCAGTTTTGTAGCTCAGAAGGGGGCGTGTGTGATTTGTTTGAATTAAATATCATTTCCCCAGAGGATGACATCACCAACCCCCTCTCTCTAGAAAAAGAAAGGGTTTCTTTTTTATTTAAAAAGGACAATAGCTACCTGTAGCCTAGAGGTAATCTTTTTACTCCTGACACAAGGGTCCCAGGTTCAAATCCCCGCAGAAACCAAACCCCATGGATTTTTTTTTCTATACAAAACACATAGCTCATTGAGGGTTTCCCTTTTTTAATTTATTTGCATGTTTCAAATTAATAAGGGTAAGGGAAGGAGTGAAGAAACACCTGGGGGTTGAACACTAGGATGTCTGGAGGAGAGGTTTTGTCTGGGCAGTGCACAGGAGGAGCTCGCAACCCTGGTCGTGCCCGGAGACGAGCTGTAAACAATGGTCAAAAAAGGCAGCTAAAGAAAAAATGGCACAGAATTTTTAATAAGGAGAATGGTAAAAATTTTTATTATTTAATTTGCAAGCTTCCCACGTCAATTTTACTTCGTGGCAAAACCCCTTTAAATAAGGGCAGTTTACTTAAAGGTTTTTTCCTTTCTAATGGATCAACACTGTAGGACAAGTGTCTAAACTCGATGGACACATTTCTTTTTTCAGCCTTACAAACTAGGGGGAAAAGTAAAAAAACTGTTTACTTTGAACCCCCATGGAAAACAATCAGGCTCCCTTTCATTTTTTCAGAGCACTATATGAAATAAAAAGAGGAAAACCCCAAAAACGTTTATAATGTCACCCATGTACAGTGGGGAAAAAAAAGTTTTTAGTCAGCCCCCTTTGTGAAAGTTCTCCCACTTAAAAAGATGAAGAGGCCTGTAACTGACATTGTAGGTAGACCCAAATATGGAACAAGGGAAAAACAAACCCAAAAAAACCACATTGTGTTTTGGAAAGAATTTTTTTGCAAATTTAGGTGAAAAATAAGTTTTGGCCCCTGGAAACAAGCAAGTTTCTGGTCTACAGACCGTAACTTTTCTTTAAGAGGCTCCCCTGTTTTCACTAATTTCCCGATGATGGCACCTGTTTTAACTTTTATTAGTATAAAAGACACCTGTAAAACCTGTATATATAAAAGCCCAAAAAGGTTCGGGAAGGACAAAAAAAAATAGTAGCCCTGCACCCGGCTGGGGAAAACTGAACTACAATAGCAAGCACTTGGTGTGAAGAAATCAACTGGGGACAATAATTAGAAAATGGAAAAAATTCAAGACCACTCATAAAATCCCCCATCTGGGCTTTCCCCGCAAGATTACCCCCCGAGGTCAAAATGATCACAAAACGGTGAGCAAAAAAACCCCAACCATACAAGGGGACCTAGGGAATGACCTGCAGAGAGCTGGGACCAAAAGTAACAAAAAGGTACCATCAGTAACCACACCCGCCCGGGACTCAGATCCGCAGTGCAGAGTGTTCCCCCGCTTAAGCCGTTATGTCCCAAACCCGTCTGAAGTTTTCTAGAGGGGTTTGGATGAATCAGAAGAGAATTGGGAAAATCATATGGTCAGATGAAACCAAAATAGAACTATTTGGTAGAAACACAATCGTCGTGTTTGGAGGAGAGAGAATCGAGTTGCACCCAAAAAAAAATCTACCTACTGTGAAGCATGGGGGGGGGGCAAATCATGTTTTGGGGTGTTTCTTGCAAAGGGACCAGGGCGACGACCGTGTACAGAAAAAATGAATGGGGCCAGTATTGTGAGATTTTTGAGTGCAAACCTCCTTCCTCAGAAGGCATAAGATAAAAAGTGACTGGGTTTTTTGCATGAAATGCCCAAGAAAACCCACCAGGGCAATGAAGAAGTTGCTTCGTAAGAAGCATTTGAAGGGGCTGGAGTGGCCTAGCCAGTCTCCAGACCTCAAGCCCATAGAAAACCTTTGGAGGGAGATGAAAGTCCGTGTTGCTCAGCGACAGCCCCAAAGCTCACTGCTCAAGGAGGTCTGCAATAGGAATGGCCCAAAAATACCAGCAAGTGTTTCCAAAATTGGGGAAAACTTACAGAAAAAAGTTTTACCCTGTTTTGTCAACAAAAGGGTATATAAAAAAGTATTTAGGTAAATTTTTGTTTTGACCCAAAATTATTTTCCACCATAATTTGCAAATAAATCCTTTTCGATCAAACAATGTGATTTTCTGGATTTGTTTTCTCATTTTGTCTCTCATAGTTGAGGTCTAACTATGATGTCAATTACAGGCCTCTTTCATCTTTTTAAGTAGGAGAACTTGCACAATTGGTGGCTGACGAAAGACTTTTTTTCCCATATATTTGAATATATGGCATATATATATAGCAAGCAAAAAGATCCGCGGCACTCCAAAAGTAATCAGTCAATGGTGGTTTATTCCTCCATGCCAATAAGCAACGTGTCAACCCACTCACGGGGCCTTTGTCAAGCAGTGTTCAAGTGAAAAGCTCAAGTATATGTACAACGTATAATTAATCCAATAATATCAATCAGATACATTATATGATAAAAATTACATAGTGTATAATAAAGTGCATCGCATAGTGATAAAACTCTAGAGCCATTTACTATATATAATCTATCAATAATGTATAATAATGAACAATAATAAACAAAAAAGATACAGAACACATAACCAGGGTGCGGATAATCCAATCAAAACTTAAAAGACGAGCCACTGATATTTAAATACAAAGAATTCCAAATACGCTTTTTCCTTTAATCCAAACTGCGCATGACCAGAACTCACTAAGCAAGAGCTTTACCCACGTCCATAGTTACAAGAGCACAGCAATTTTGGATACCTAGGCGCACCTCACACAGAAAGTTACGCATGCGCACTCTAGAGCCATTTACTATATATAATCTATCAATAATGTATAATAAACAAAATAGATACAGAACACATAACAAGGGTGCGGATAATCCAATCAAAACTTAAAAGACGAGCCACTGATATTTAAATACAAAGAATCCAAGATACAGCGTTCTTTAATCCAAACTGCGCATGACCAGAACTCACTAACCAAGAGCTATACCCACGTCCATAGTTACAAGAGCACAGCAATTTTGGATACCTAGGCGCACCTCGCACAGAAAGTTATGCATGCGCACTTCAAGCTCTGCGTCTATTAGCTGACAGATGCCCAACATAGAACGGTATCCAAGAAATACAGAGAGCTATAATGAATGTATTCGAAAATATAGGGAGAGGGTAACAGCGCATCATATCCCTAATTAAAGAGATAGAGCAAAGTTACCAAAATCCCGCCCATAGGATCTAATTAGCATAGGCAAAAAAGGAAACCTAATAGGCTAAGAAACACCTTCAAATTAGAATATGGTGTTCTCCAACACCTCAATAATATAATTATAACAAAAAATTCGGTCATGAGCAGATTATATTTAAGAAAATGTAACGGTGCGGCGACGGATGGAGTATGCCGAGGCGAACCGACGCAGAACATCAGGGTGTGGATCCTCTGTGAATCACGCAGGGCGACGTGTAGTTGGAGGGACACGCCAGGGAGTGGGAGTCTAAGGGGGCCCCTGGTCTTCGCAGGCACGCCGCAAGCGGGGATGGACATTGGCTGCGGGACCCCAGGTCAGCTACCCCTGACGTGGATACTGCAGGTGACAGCCGGGATGGAGGTGCAAGACAGAATCCACGGCGGTGGAGTACAGGAAAACAGATATGCACAGAAGGATAACAGGAGGGTTAAACGTTACCACATTAGCACAACGGATACGGAATGAACTGTACGGAAACCACATCAGGAACAAGGACCAGGGAACACAGGCAGAGGAACTGGAGAGCACATTACAGGACAGGAACACGGCAGGATACAGGAGACACAGGGGACACAACGGTACGGGAACGGAGAATGGACGGCCAGGAGCTCAGATGACAAAGACACTGGACCAGCATTCTCAGGGAGTTAAAGGGTCAACAGCAGACCTGAGTTGCTGGCAGACTCAAGATGGGATAGCAGCTGGGACACAGCACAGACTTGCATGAACTGACCCAGAGTAGAGACATGAACTTACCGTCTTATAGCCAGAGGTCAGGGGTGAGAGAAGGTGCACAGAACAGGAAACTCTAAATAGGCAGGAAGCTGCCTCGCGCACGCCTTAGGAGGCACAGTGCACAGACAGGACCCTGGAGTAGCAAACAGACTGGACAGGAACAGGCGAGAGTACATAGCAGAAAACAGGCTGTGGGACCCCTGCACAGGGAGCCCCCAGCAGAGACATGGCAAGGCGACGGTCAAGGCCGACGGGTCCAAGCGCTGTCTACCGACGGCAGAACCGTGACAGTACCCCCCCCCCTCACAGGCCCCCTCGCTCCCCTCCAAATCACAGAATGGCATTCCACATAGGCCCAGGGACCGCAACTTCTTAACGGGGGCAACCCCAAAACAAGTATACAGGACTGTATTAATAGCAGTATAGGGGAAAATCTAGAAACGGGAGGTGGCCCCCCCATGGGAGGACAGCGGGTGGCACTAGGCAAAATGGGTGGGGAACCAGGGCGGGCAGTAAGCCACACGGGGATTCAGAAGGCCTCAGGGCGGGACGTAAAGCCACGGGGACTCAGAAGGCTCAGGGCTTGGGACGTAAGCCACGGGACTCAGACGGCTTCAGGGCGGGGACCGTAAGCCACGGGGACTCAGAAGGCTCAGGGCTTGGGACGTAAGCCAGGGGACTCAGTAGGCTCAGGGCGTGGACAGTAGCCTCGGGGGAACTCAGAAGGCTCAGGGCGGACAGTAAGCAACGGGGACTCAGAAGGCTTAGGGGGGGGCGGGGGGGGGGGGGGGCGGGAAGTAAGCCTACGGGGACTCAGAAAGGCTCAGGCGGGGAGCCGTATAAGCCACGGGGAGGGGACTCAGAAGGTCAGGGCGGACGTAAAGCCCCGGGGATCTCAGAAGCTCAGGGCGGGACGTAAGCCACAGGGACTCTGATGGCTCAGGGCGGGACCGTAACGCCACGGGGATCAGAAGGCTCAGTGCAAGGGATCCGTAAGCCACGGGGAATCAGAGGCTCAGGGCGGGACCGTTAAGCCACGGGGACTCAGAAGGCTCAGGGCGGGACCGTTAAGCCACAGGGATTCAGAAGGCTCAGGGCGGGACCGTAAGCCACGGGGACTCAGAAGGCTCTGGGCGGGACGTAAGCAACGGGGGACTCAGAAGGACTCAGGGCTGGTCCATGAGCTAGGCCAACGTAAGCTCTGGGCTAGGTCAATGAGACTTGGCCAATCGTAAGCTCTGGCTGGACCATTGAGCTAGGCAAACGTAGCTCTGGGCTGGACATGGCTAGGCCAAACGTAAATCTGGGTCTGGACCATGAAGCTAGGCCAACGTAAGCTTGGCTGGACCATGAGCTAGGCCGAACGTATGCTATGGGTCTGGACCATGGCTAGGCCAAACGTAAGCTCTGGGCTGGACCATGAGCTGGCCAAACGTAAGCTACTGGGCTGGACCATGAGCCTAGGCCAAAGTAAGGCTCTGGGCTGGACCATGTATGCCTAGGCCAAACGTTAGCTCTGGCTGGTCCATGAGCTAGGCCAAACGTAAGATCTGGGCGTGGGCCATGAGCTAGGCCAAACGTTAAGGCTCGGTGGGCTGGGCCATGGCTAGCCAAAAGTAAGCTCGGGGACTGGGCCATGAGCTAGGCCAAGGGTGCAGACACTCCTTGACGGGGGCAGGGGTCTCCACGGCAGGGATCCCGATGTCTGTTTACTGTAAAACAGGATGTGGCGCTGACAGGACGTATTGCGAGAAGGCCACCGACCGCGACATCTGGGTGTGGATCCTCTGTGATTCACCGCAGGCGAGGTGGCTAGGTGGAGGACACGCCAGGGAGTGGAGTCTAAGGGCCCCTGGTTCTTCGCAAGAAGCCGCCGCAAGGCGGGATAGACTGGCTGCGGGACCCCCAGGTCACTACCTGACGTTGGCTACTGCCGGTGGACAGCCGGGGTTCAAGACAGGAATCCAGGGCCGGTGGAGTACAGGATCACAGGAATATGCACAGCAGGATACAAGGAGGGGTTAAACGTTATACACATAGCACCACAGGATACGGCTAGGAACTGGAGGGGTACAAACACATCATGTACAGACCGGGAACCGGCGAGGAACAGGAGAGCACATACAGGACAGAAAACGGGGCAGGATTTACAAGGATACACAGACACGAGGTAAGACGGCCAGAGCTCAGATGACAAAGGCACTGGACCAGCATCTCAGGGGTTAAAGCTCAAACAGCAGAACTGAGATGCTGGCAGGAGATCAAGATGGGAAGAAGCTGAACACAGCCAAAAGACTGCAAGAACTGGGACCAGAGTAGAGACAAGAAATTCTCTTATAGCCAGAGGTCTAGGGGGTTGAAGAGGAAGGTGCAAAGACAGGAAAACTATAATGAGGCAGGAAGCTGCCGCGCACACGCTATTAGGAGGCACAGTGCACAGACAGGAACAGGAAGCAACAGACTGGAATGGAAGGCAACAGGCAGGAAGTACATAGCAGTACACAGGACTGCTGGGACACCTGCACAGGGGCCAACAGCAGAGACATGGCAGGCACGGACAGGCCGACGGTCCAAGGCAGTTACCGCGGCATGAACCGTGACAGAAAACAAATACATATTCCACACTAATATTTCAAAAACCGTTGTCTCTGCCTCCATGACTCCCCCTGTCAATAGGATCTGTAAAAAAGAAAAGAAAAATTAAAAATGTAAAAAAAAATACATATATAAACAAAAAACAACATACACCGCAGCAGATGTCAACCGTACACTCATCTCATATTATTATAAATTGTAAATTCAACATTGAGACAACTAGGTTTCAACGAGTTAAGCCTAAAAATCCACTGCAATTTACATTTTTTTAAAAGGATAATACGATCACCCCCTCTTTTAGGCATAGGTGTGTGTGATCCAAAATCATAAATCCCAAATCTTTTTCAGAATGACCAAAATCAGCAAAGTGTTTAGATACTGGAAGATCTTGTCTTTTTTTCCTGATAGAATGTCTATGGTTATTCAATCTAGTGCGTGTATCGCATCTAGTCTCGCCTACATAATAGTAATTTGACTGGGCACATAGCTCATGATAAACTCAATCAGCATACATGATAGAATAAAACTTTAAATTATTGAACACCTCAGAAGTACCAGGATGTTTGAAAGAAGAACCCTTACACATCAAAGAACAGTGGACAACTACTTAAGATGAAAATATATCGACTATTAGAACTACCTGTATGAGATAACTGAACAGACTTTTAGATGGAACCATAGATGTGATCAATTTATCCCGAAGATTCGGAGGTCTATGATAAGAGAAAAGTGGAGGGGTCTGAAACTCTAATATGTCAGGAAAACTGTACTTAAGGATGGATCAATGTTTCCTAAAAATATTATTAATAAGCTGACTAGCCTCGTTATAAGTGGAAACAAATATAGATCTTTTAATTTCTCGTCTTTTACTTGGTAACAAGGTTTGAGCTCTATCAAGAGCACGAACTCGATTAGCATGTGAATTCAATAATATAGTAGGGTATCCTCGATCGCCAAATCTCTTAATCATATTGGCTAAAGAGAATTCAAACTTTTGTTCATCTTCCACAATCTTTCTAACCCTAAGCATTTGGCTGTATGGTAAGGATGTAATCATTGGGTTAGGATGGAAACTTGTAAAGTGCAACAAAGTATTTTTATCTGTATGTTTATTATGTAACGTAGTCGTCAACCTATAATCCACAATTGTTACAACAGTATCCAAAAATTGTACAGAGTCTAAAGAATAAACTAGAGTAAACTGTAAATCCTCATCTAAAGAATTCATATATGAATGAAATAAAATTAACTGTTCAACAGAGTCCAAGGGGGAAAGAGTCATTATGTATCGCCACCATCCCAAAACTTTTTGGGAAATGGTGGGCACATAGACAAAGTCCTCCTCAAAGGACGAAACAAAAATATTTTCATAAGTAGGAGCAACATTGGTACCCATCGTGGTACCCATCAATTGTAAATAAAATTTATCCTGAAATAAAAAATAATTGCATCCCCAATACTTTTTCAAAAAGCAAAAACACAAAATCCTTATCCCAAATCAAAAAAAATCAGCCATAATTTAAGGCTTGCTCGAAATCTAAAACCCATTTAATGTTTTTTTTGTTTTTTTTTTTTTAAAAGGTTTTATTTATAGAATTTTGCAATTTTAAAAAACGAACATCGTTTAACATTCCCAAGGCATTGCAGTGAGTTTGGGCCCCAAATACATACGTTCCACATGAATAATCTCAAAATGTGTTTACTTTTTACTTTCCCAATTTTATTTTGAAAAAAGACAACTATGGTCATACTGCATTATTTGGTTTGGTATAATCTGGCTGAAAGGGGAAAACATTGGTAAAAAAAACAATAAGGATAACCCCCGATTTTGCTGAGACCCTTTCTTGGATTTTTCATCATGTATTGCCTTTTGTTCACCTTTCCCCCTATACCAATACTCCCCACTCAACTTCCCGGGCCCCCGGCCCATTTTTCCGACTGCAGTCAATCACACAGTTTAGCTGCCCCCGTTGCCCCAACCGTATGGAAGCGTTTGGGGACCCCCTTGGAGGAAAATTGAAAATCTTGTCCCGGGAAGTTCGGCATTAATCAGTGCTTCCCTTTTCCCAAGTGAGGGGACCTTGGGCGGTTTCCCAATTTAAATAAAATGGTTTTTTCCTGCATAAAAAAGCAATAACAGGTAAAAGGGTTGGGTCTGCCTTATTTTGGAATAAAATTTTCCCACTTCCGGTAATATCTCAGGCAGGCACACTTTGGGGGAAGCCCAGTTTCGTATTTAAAATACTGTGTTACCCCCCCAATACTCCTGCAAAACCGGGCAATCCATACATATGGATCAATGTTCCCCTTTTTTGCCCCACATGGGGAAAATGTGGGGGGTATGAATGTTTGATGAAATGGACTGGTTAAGGGAAAAACCCTGTGTAGCCATTTAATTGGAAAAGTTGATTTTAGCATCAAAACCGCCAGCCGCCGGGAAAGTTTTTAGTTCAGAGGCGCCTCGGTCGGTAAAGCGGGTTCCCTTTGCCACCTCTCAAGGGAAATCGCAAGTGGGGAGCCCTGACAATCCATAATGCTCTAAAAATAGGCGGATGGTTTTTTTTAAGGGTAGCCCGCCTTAAAATAGCTTTAGGTCCCCATATTTCAAGACGGACATCAACCAGTCCAAATTGTGTGTGCAGGGTTTTGTGTAATCAATTTTACCTAAAAAAGGTCCCTTGGAAGATCAAATTGGGGACTGCGTTTGAGAACGTCCAAAAGGAGCCCACTCTATATAACTGGTTGGATATTTCACTCCACGAGTGGCCCAAAATTTATAATCGGAAATTTATTATTTCCCCGGTAATTTCCGTTACCCACAAGGGAACAACTGGAACCCAGGGCTGCCCCTCCCCGCTATGCCATAGGGGTGAATAAAGGGCCCTCCAACAGACCCGTTTGCCCCCATTAGAGGTATAGTGAGCTGGAAACAATTTCCCCTCTTAATGGTAGATTTGCGAGGGCCCTAAAAAGAACCCCCCAAAACGCTGCCCCCAAACATCACGAGGGTCATTATTCTGCCCTCGGAACCATTTTGATACAATGCTAACAAAAAACCGCTACAAAATAAATATTTTTAAGTCTGGAAATGCAAGTCCCCCCTCTGTCATATGGGGTTTGAGTGTAGCTCGCTTAGACAGGGGTGGGCACCCCCCACAGAAAGGAGAAGAGTAATTTGTCAGAGATGTGAAATGTGATTTAGGAAGTATATGGGGGGGCTCGATACAGGTCAAAAGTTGGGCAATAGACCATTTTAACTTATTGACTTTCCCAAAAAAGGACAGAGGAAATTGGCCCAGGTTTTTAAACCCTAACTCCACCTGCCGATCACCGGCTGAAGGTTTTTAATCATTAAAATTTAGTAATATCTGGGTGTTAACAATTCCTAATATTTAAAATGGGACAAACTAAAGGGTGGAGAGGGGGGGTCACCAACCCCCCGGGTAATTTGTCTAACAAAAAAAAGTATGGATTTTCCCCCTTTCCCTGCGGGACCAGAGAAACCCCCCCCAAAAACACATTATGTTCCAAAACGGCACTCCCAAAGAGGTCCTGGGATCTCCCAAATTACCAACTGTATTGCATATAGTGATTTTTTTCTTCCTCCCCGCAAGGGACCCCCCCGGAATGTTAGCATGTGCATTGTCAAATTTGAGAGGGGTTCCATAATGAGGGAAAAAGTAGCGGCGGAGCGGGCCCCCGCCTAGTGCCCCCCCCAAGGGGGAAAGGAGGCGCAAAGCCCGTTTACCCTGACTCCGGTGGGTTGCAGGATAATGGCTTAACCATTTGATAAAATTAGAAGGAAACCCCATCGTGAAAAAATCCCCAATAAATCCCACTCCACCGAGCCCAAAAGCCTTCCTTTGTCTAAGGCGGCGTCACCCTTACCCCCTGATTTGTGTGAGTGTTTGAATTTAGTAAACAATGTCGGGGGTTTTTTATATCGGTCGTTTTCCCCGGCATGAATCCCGATTGGTCGCTCAACCAGGACAGAATCCCCCATTCAGTTTATAGCCAAAACTTTCCCAAAAATCTTTCATTAAATTAAGCAGGGATTTTGGGCCTGTAAGAATGACTGGCCCCGGGGGGTCTGCCAGGTTTATGGTTTTTTGGTCACCCCCCTGAGGAAAGAGGGTGGCAAAAAAACCCTCCTGGCAGTATAAAAAATTTTTCCTTATTACCATCCATTGCCTGTGTCTTGTTTGTCCCAAAATTGGGAAACCCTCTGGTCCAGGCGTCTTATGTGTCACCAACGCCTATGCCCTGCAATTTCTGCCACTGATATGTCCCCTCTAGGTCCCTCCCTTTCCCGGGATAATAAGGTATATCTATCTTGTCCAAAAAGGGGGGTTTTTCCTGTCCGTAAAAGTTAGTCTGGGGGCGTAAAGTTCTTTTTAGTAAGGGGAAATTTTTACATTTTGCCCCGGATCTGCCCCGAGTGTTCCGTGTGAGTCAACCCCCCCGGCCACCCTGTATGGTGTCTTGCTCGGGCCCAGAAAACGCCAGTGTTTACCTTTTGTTCCCTCTACAAAAATTGATTGCTTTTGATAAGAAGTCTTTTGGGTTTTACCTGTAAAGTGTAACAATACCCCCTTGAGCCATAACGTGTCCCTTAGTTTTTTGAGATGGGGCCTTTACATACCGCTTCTCCTCTCCGAACTTCACCCTTAAATTTTCCGTTTTTCTCCCAAGTACCTTGTATGTTGCTATGGCCCAATTATGGCACCTCAAAAAAACAGCTTAAAAAGATCCCTTCCACCAAAGGGGTTTTTGGCCCTCATTCACCCTCCAGTATGTTTCTATCTGTTCCCGACATGTATTCAGTATTTTTGGGACGCTAAATCTAGGGTTCAGTCTCATAACCTTCCGAAAACCCCCAAAAGGTGAAGCTAGTATAACTTCAGGGGCAAATGATCTGTATCCCACGTGGAGGTATTCTACAAAAAGGTACCTATGCAATAATCTTTTGACACAAAGGCCAAAAACTGCCCGGGGGGGAGAGTTTTTTAGGCAGGTGAAAAAAAAAGAGAATTGCCTATTTGGGGGCAGCCCTCTCCTTTCCTTCCATCAGGGCCATTGGCTTTGCCCACTCTTTAAGGGCCTTTATTATCGTCAAATGGGATGGAGACGATCCATGTCGATCTAGAGTGGCATTAAAACCCCTAAAAGGAGAATGGCATCCCCGGGTTTTGAAACTTTTGCCATAAGGTGTCCAGAATCCCCTGTGAAAAGGAGGCGGGACATATTCCCCCCCCATAGGAAAATTTTGAGCCCCAAAGTTTGCATGTAACAGCACGTACCCCCGATGGGTCTATAGAAGATCCTGTATTTTTAAATGGGAGAGATTTATAATCAAACCGAAACTCCACGAGCATAGTTAGAAAAAATGCATGATATGCTGTCCCTATCCATGGCCCCTTTTAAAGCTAGGATTTTGCCCCCTAAGGTGCGTCTCTTGAAAATAAAAATACCAGGTTGTGAGTTTTAAATAATAAAAAAAGTGCCCTTTTTAGTTTCGTTTAAACCCCTGACATTTTTCCGGACACTATTTTCAATCCGCCCTTGTGGTTCATAACTAGAGAAAACCACACAAACAATTTTAGGCCCGGGACCGACACAAACACACAAACCATTCCATGAATAAAAATGCCCAAACAAACTAGGCCAAAACCCGGCCTAAACCCACCTCCCCCCACCCTGCTCAAAACCACCCAACCCCGCCCCAGCCTACAATCCCAAAAAATCCAATGTTAAGAAACAGAAATTGTGAAACACACTAGGGTGAAATTGACCCTTTTCCCCGGCGAAAGAAAATGGGGTCTGAAAAACCTTTACAGATGTACCGTCTAAAGACTTATAAACAAAGCCCCTTTTCTCCGCTCTACAAAAAAAAGACCTCTAAGGTAAGAACATAGGCTAACGAGAGAAGGTAAGATCCTGATAAAAAATTCCATTCAACAACACTTATCATATGAGTCCCAGGACCAACCCTTTTCATGGGCCGTAGCGTTTCCAGGGACCTCCTATCTAAAACCCTTGAGGCCTCCCTGGTGTTACAAAAAAAGTGTACGGTCCCGATGTTGAATTCAGTTAAAATGGGATATAGCATGGAGTATTAAATCCCCGCCTCCCGCGACACTCCTCACATGTAAAAATTGCCTCCTTTTTTTTTTGCACCCCAAAGTGAAGTCCGGAAGAAGGCTAACTTGCTGTTTTAAAATTACATTCCCCTTTTCCCTGGGAGCGGGGCAATTATGTCCCTTCCCTATAAATTTAGGAGCTTCAAGATGAAAGGGGGGTGGGGCACGGGAGGGAAAGGCCTGTTGGAATAAGTGTGGGCCCGCTCAACCACAAAACTAGATGAAATTCAAAGGGAGCCAGGGGCTTTTGTGAGAATTGTTCTATAAAATTCTCTGGGGAGGAGCCCCCACTTTTCCGGCAAGCCCAGAATTGCACATTATTCGCCTAATCGGGTTTTTTAGCGTCCTCTGCCCTAGCCTGCAGGGTTTTACCCGTTGTTGTAGGGTGCGAAAAGACTCCTGTTGGGGTTGGAGAGTCCTTACCCCCCCTTCCTGCGTTAAGGGGGTTCTACGTTCTTTCCCTGATCTTATCCCCTATCATACCGCAAATTTTTGACATCCTTTTCAGGTGTCAATTTTAGTGGTTAAAGTTCTGACAGGTGCTATGGCCGCCATTTCTTTTCAGGTAAATGCCCCGTTAGATGGGGTTTGTCTGGGGGGGGCCCATCGGTTTGACTATTGTGTCTATTGTGGTTGCTTTTGTGTGGAAACTGGGCCGTAGAATTTTTATTCCCGGCCCATAGTGAATTGGATAAAAACCAGGAATACAAGCAATAATCGAGACGGCCAGCGTGGGGGGAAAGGTGTCAGTCCAAATAAGTGCAGCGTATCTGGGCCAAAAAATAAGTGGGCCCATGGTATTACATATGCTGAGAAGTGTTTAAACTTAAAATGCTCTGTGCTGAGAGTTATTATTGTGGGCGCTTGGTAGAAAAATTAAGACCCGACTAATGCCCCGAGAGAGCGGGGGCCAAAAAAAGCAGCGGGCCCGATTTAGCGTAGGAAAAAACAGGAGCCCAGTAGGAGTCACTGGGGAAAAAAGTCTTCATGAAGATGCAGCTTCAACAGAATAACCTTGTAGGCAGAGAGAATCATACTGGGAAACCCCCCGTAAAAGGGGGCTAAACCAAGTTTTTCCATGGAAAGTGTGAATTACAATATAATGGTCAAGTATGGAACGTAAGTTCGGTTTATTAAAGAACAGAAACTAGGTCCCACAGATAATAAATTCGAGATCCAGAGGGATTTATTGCGGTGAATGTGGTTCCCCGTGGGGAGTGTTGCTCAGGTGCTGCCCTTTCCCTCCCTCCTCTACGTTGGACTCGGGCAGGGGGTTTTGCGATTTCTCTCCTGTCTCAACAAGATGGCGCCCAGGGGAGTGCTTTTGGCCCTTTTTTTAAACCCCGGGCCAGCCAAAAGTGAAAAATGGCTCCGGGGGGCCTAAATCTCTTTCATCCCCCCTTTGTATTTGGAGTTTCCTCCCCACTTTACTTTCTGCTCCGTATCTCTTCTCAGCTACGGTCAAAGCCCAAAGCAGTCCCCATGGTGGCCGTGGAAGAATGTGTTGCACCCCCTCTCCCAGTCACGGGGCATCCTGCTTCTCCCCTCAGGACTAGTAAATCCCCGGCCCGGGGTTTTGTGAGCGTGTCACTTCTGCTCTCTCTTCCCTCCAGCCCCGTCCCCGGGGCCTTCCCACCTTAAACTCACTCTGTAGGCTGGATTCAAAGAGGAGAAGCAGGCTTCACCAAAAAGCTAAATGTCCTTATCTGTAGCCTCAGGAGTCTCTATCCTTGTCTCTCTCCAAACCTGGAGCAGCAAGGACCACTATAGGGGGTCCAAAATCAGGATTATTTCAGGATAATCACAGGAGCTCAAGAGCCACACGTCCTCACTCCATGCAGGTCAGGCCACGCCACCCACTTTAATGTTTAATAGATGTGTACAAACTCTCTATATCGAATGACACAAGAATAGCTTCTGTAGGGATAAATAAATCTTGTATTTTACACAAAAATTCTGTAGTATCACGAATATGAGATTTTGCTTGAAAAGTGAAAGGTCTTAAGACTCTATCAAGAAAAATAGAAATATTATTAAAAAGATAACCTCTACCAGACACTATCGGACGTCCTGGAGGGTTACTAAGGGACTTATGAATCTTCGGTAGCAAATATAACACTGGGGTAAATGGAAATTTGACTATTAAAAAGTCTCTCAATTCATGATCAATAATACCCTCTGTATAAGCTTTCTCCACAATAGATATAACCTTCTTTCCAAATTCCCATTTAGGTTCATGTGCTAACTGCTGATAAACCTTAGTATCACCAAGTTGCCTATATGCCTCCCTAATATAAAACTTAGTATTCATAATCACTATAGCTCCGCCCTTATCGGCGGGCTTTATAGTAATATCTGGATTAGACATAAGAGCTTTTAAACCACGGACTCACGATGATGTAATATTAGGATCGATAAATTTATGTTGTCTATCAATATTTCATATCTTAAGAATAACCTCTTTAACTAAAGTCATAAAAGTATCTAAGGCACTTGAGTTAACACTAGGTGTAAAATCACTACTAGAAGGGAGATTAACGGCGACATGAATCTTGCCTCGTCGGGGCGCACCTTTCCGCCAGTTTTCCGGCGAAATTTGCGCCTGATTTATGTCGGCGCTGGGGCGCGCTCATACATACTATGTAAAGTGTGTGGGGCGCAGTGCGGGGACTGAGGTGCAGTGCGGGGCTGCGCCTAAGATTCGCCGTCCGAAGAGGTGCGCTCATACATGCGGGGAAAAGTTCCCTGCACCTCGCCAGTGTGTGGGGTGCAGTGCGGGACTTAGGCGCAGAAGGGACTGCGCCGAAGATGTGTTCCGATTCGAGACAGGCTGGAAAACAGCGAGAAATCATTAAAGATGTCCGTGCGGAGTATGAATCAAAAATCGCCTTTATAAAGGCGGAAAACATTCTCAGAAAAGAGCTCAAACCTCAAAAATAAAAAATACATAAAAAAAAAATCACTTTCCAAAAATCTAAAACGGTGCAATATCAAGAATTAGAATATTGGAAATTGCCGGGAATTACAGGAATACAAATTCGGAAAGCTATTCTCATTGGTCGGCAGAAACCGGCCAATCAGAATTAAAGCGACAGTGAACAGTTAAAACCTATGGAGAACTATTAACCAATCAGAATCAATGGCAGGACAGTTCAAAATACAGTAAAAATGCAGAAAAGAGCTGATTGGCTGAGCTAGCGGGGGCTTGGCTATCCCAGCCAATCAGAGCGCGAGCTACTTGTCCCATTGTAGTCTATGGAGAGATCGGCGCAATGCAATCTCCGCTCTCAGCGCCGTGCGGCATGGAGTATGATAAAAAAAATCATTTTTATTAGGTGGAAAATATTCTCAGAAAAAGAGCTGAAACCTTCTATAAACATAAATCAGTTAAATCCCGAACAACGCGTTTGTCGCCGAGACCGGCGCAACATCGGAAATTGCAATATAGAGAATTGCCGGGAAAAACAGTAATTCAAATTCTGTAAGCTCTTCTCATTGGTCGGCAGAAGCCAGCCAATCAGAATAGGAGCGACAAAAACCCATTATATCCTATGGAGAAGTTTTGACCAATCAAAATCAAAGGCGGGACAGTTCAAAAGACAGTAAAAATGCAGAAAAGAGCTGATTGGCTGAGCTAGCGGGGGCTTGGCTATCTCGGCCAATCAGAGCGCGAGCTACTTGTCCCATTGTAGTCTATGGAGAGATCGGCGCAATGCAATCTCGGCGCTCAGCGCCGTGCGGCATGGAGTATGAATAAAAAACTCATTTTTATTAAGTGTAAAACATTATCAGATAAAGCGCTGAAACCTTCTATAAAAATAAATCAGTTAAATCCCTAACTACGCATTTGTCTCCAAGTCGGGCGCTACATAAGGAATTGCTATATAGAGAATTGCCGGGAAATACAGTAATTCAAATTGTTTAAGCTCTTCTCATTGGTCGGGATAAACCAGCCAATCAGAATAGGAGCGACAGTGGCCTATTATATCCTATGGAGGAGTATTGACCAATCAGAATAGGAGCGACAGGGACCCATTCTAACCTATGGAGAAATATTGACCAATCATATTCAAAGGCGGGACAGTTCAAAATACAGTAAAAATGCAGAAAAGAGCTGATTGGTTGAGTCTGATTGGCTGGGATAGCCAAGCCCCCGCTAGCTCAACCAATCAGCTCTTTTCTGCATTTTTACTGAATTTGGAACTGTCCCGCCTTTGATTGGTTCAAACTTATCCATAGGATATAATGAGTCCCTGTCGCTCCTATTCTGATTGGCCGAGATAGCCAAGCCCCCACTAGCTCAGCCAATCAGCTCTTTTCTGCATTTTGACTGTATTTTGAACTGTCCCGCCTTTGATTCTGATTGGTCAATAGTTCTCCATAGGTTTTAATGGTTCACTGTCACTCCTATTCTGATTGGCCGGTTTCTGCCGACCAATGAGAATAGCTTTCTGAATTTGAATTACTGTATTTCCCGGCAATTTCCAATATCCTAATTCTTGATATTGCGCCATTCTAGATTTTTGGAAAGTGAATTTTTTTTATGTATTTTTTATTTTTGAGGTTTGAACTCTTTTCTGAAAATGTTTTCTGCCTTTATAAAGGCAATTTTTTCCGAATCATACTCCATGCCGCACGGAGCTGAGAGACGAGATTTCTGATACGATCTTCTATGTTTCCTCGCATGTTCCGTTCTCGGTTCACTTCGCCTCCGACGGAGCATTTAGACCAAAATAAACTAGGTCTGACTGTCGGAGCTGCCGAGCGCTGCACTGCACCGCACTTTGCCGACTCGCGATCGTACATGCCTCGGAGTTTGAGTGCGCCGCGTCCCGCCCTGGAACGCCTACAGCGCGTCCACACCGTGCCCATTGCCCGCCCCTTCATGCGGGGCGCAGCTGAAAGTTGCGAACGCTGTGCCTAACACTGCATCCCTTCTTCCGACAGCGGATTTGGGCCGGTGAGGCGCAGAATACACCTGAAAACAGGCGTAAATCCCGATCATACATGTCGCCCTAAGTGTCCTAAATTGAAATCCAGACTAGGTATCAGACTCAGGCAAAATACTTGGTTGATCTTTAAACCATATTCTTAACTTTAACTGACGAAAAAAATGATGATAAAGTTCCAAATTAAACCAGTTAGTATCAGGATTGGGACAAAACAATAATCCTTTAGATAATAATTTTAACTGTGCATCTGTCAAATGAAAAGATTAAATATTTACCACCGGAGAAGCATCTATTTCTTTTTCTTAGACGGTTTCTGTGACATCATCTTGTTGGCCTTTTGTTGTCTGTTTTTTCCTGGCTCTATGTCGTCGATGGCCTCCTTCTACGTGTTGGTTTCTTGTAGTATGTGCTGTTAAACTGCAATCTAAAAAACAGTATTATCATCCACAGTATATCATCCCCACCCTTGGTTGAACTTGATGGACACGTGTCTTTTTTCAACCGTACTAACTATGTAACTATGTATAGGAACGAGATTGAACATCCTTCTTTCTAGAATCCCGTATATGAGAAGAGTCAGAACTCCACAAATACACCTTTCCTTCCTCATAGTCCCGTTGATCACGATGCCATTTACAACATTTAGTCTCCTGTAATTCAGACCTAAATTTCTCTAAAAAGGTATTCTGTTTATCAAAAAATACTTTAAAGTCCTTGGTTGAAAGTTCTGTTTTTAAGGAAGAAATTATATCAGAAATATGCCATTTCAAAGTAGCCAGGTACTTTTGTAAAAGCTCCATATTTAACAAAATCGTGTCAAATGCATATTTATTAGAGATTTGTTCAAATCTAGCAGGAAATTCTAAATCCTGAACAAACAAATTAGGTCTCAATTGTGAATGCATACCTCATGGAATTTTATGTTGTTTATAATATTCCCCCATAGTAATCAAATGAAGCTCTGAAGTAATTTGTTTCTTTGTTAGAAATTCATAATTGCATTTCAATTCCAACACTGATGGTTTACTCAAAAAAGATGCATTACCGTCTATTTCTCCTAGTATACGATTGGCATCAGCCTCAGTGTATGCAAAAGCATGGATGGAAACAGCAGAGTATCCATAATGAAAAAGGGTGCAAGCTCTTGAATCAATAAACAATCCACAAAAATAAGCAGCCCTCCTAAATTATTAAAGCAGGTGGTGCCAGCAGCAACAGCCCCAACTCAAAGCGTTTCCAAAATGCCGCAAGCAAAAAAGATCTGCGGCACTCTAAAAGTAATCAGTCAATGGGGGTTTATTCCTCCACGCCAATAAGCGACGTTTCAACCCCCTCACGGGGCCCTTGTCAAGCAGTGTCACAAGTGAAAAGCTCAAGTATATATACAGCGTATAATTAATCCAATAATATCAATCAGATACATTATATGATAAAAATGATGGGATTTTGGTAACTTTGCTTTATCTCTTTAATTAGGGATATGATGCGCTGTTACCCTCTCCATATATTTTCTAATACATTCACTTTAGCTCTCTGTATTTCTTGGATACCATTCTATGTTATGCATCTGTCAGCTAATAGACACAGCGCTTGAAGTGCGCATGCTTAACTTGCTGTACAAGGTGCGCCTAGGTATCCAGGATTGCTGTGCTCTTGTTACTAGGGAAAAAGGGTTTTTTCAGCCCCCTTGAACGTTAAAAAACTTTTGCCACTTTTTCGGGTTTCAAACAAAAAAGAAATAAAATTTTTTTTTTTTTGTGAAAATCAACAATGGGACACAATTGGAAATGGAACAAATTTTATTGGAATTTTTAACTTTGTAAAAAAAAACCCTGAAAAGGGGAGGCAAATTAACAGCCCCTTTTACTTCGTGCACAAACTCACCCAAATTTCTGAGGATCCTGAATGACCCAAAAGTTGCCAAAATACTGAGATATAAAATAATCCACCTGGGTAATCAATCCTGAAAAAGCACCTGCTCTTGATATCTCACGTTCTGTTAAAAAGCGCAGAGAGCATCGAAGACCAAGGAACCATCAGGCAGGTCTGTTAACTTTTTGGGAGAATTTTAAAAAAGCCGTTTTGGAATCAAAAATTTTTCCCCAAAATTTTTAAAACATCCCAAGGAGCCCTGGAAAGCGATCAATTGAAATGGAAGGATTTCAGACCACGCATACTCCCAAAGACCCGGCCGTCCCTAAAAAATTTTTCATCTAAAACAAGGAGAAGACTGCCCAAAAAAGCAGCCCAGAGCCCCATCATCACCATGAAAATCAAGAGATCACAGCTGAGGGGGGGAGATCTTTCATAGAACAAAAATCAGCGACACTGCACAAATCTCCCCTTTAGGGAAGATTCAAAAAAAGCCATTTTCAAAGAATCCATAAAAAGCTTATTTAAAGTTTGCCCAAAGCCCCGGGAGACACCAAACATGTGGGAGAAGGGTCTGGGGTCAATGAAACCAAAAATCCAACTTTTTTGGCCACAATCCAAAATATAGTTTGGTGAAAAACAACACACCATCACCCTAACACACCACCCCACGCAAACTAGGGTCGCACATCAGGTTTGGGGCCTGCTTTTCTTCAAGCAGGGCAGGGAAAGGGAAAAAATTGAGGGAAAGGGATGGAGCCAAATACGGGCCCATTCTGGAAGAAAACCGTTGGATCTGAAAAACCTGAGACTGGGAAGGAATTTATCTTTCAACAAGACAATGACCCAAAAACATAAAGCAAAATCACAAGGGAATTTTCACAAAAAAACTATCCGGGTTTAAAATGGCCAAGTCAAAGCCTAGACCTAAACCCAAAACGAGAATTATCAAAAGCGAAAACCTAAACAAACCTCTCCATTCAAACTCCGAGCCGGACTTTTTCCAAGGAAAAAGGGCAAAATTTCAGTCCTCGATTTGACTGCGCTAATCGCAGAAAAAGGGTTTGGCGCTACAAAGATTAACTTAAAAGGCCAAAAAAAATTGCACCCCCCCTTTTTTTTTCTTTTTTTAAATTTTTCACAAAAGTTTAAAAATATCCAAAAAAAAGTTCCCCCTTTCAAAATTTTTCCCACTTGTTTTTGATTCTTCCCCAAATGTGAAAAAGGTTAAAATTCCAAGGTCCAAAACTTTCAAAAGGCACTTAGCTCCCCCCAGTGATTCCGGGTCAAATGCGCATTTGGGTTTTAAAGAACCTGTATTTTGGGTTTCTTTGTTTTACAACATTGGGCTCGCTGTAAGTTTTGATTAGTTTCTCCGCCCCCTTGTTTCCCTTGTTATGTGTTCTGTATGTTTTTTGTTTATTATTGTTAAATTATATACCAAAATAATTAAATAAATAATATCTCTAAGCTTTTCCACTATAGTTTTTTATTAAAAACACTTGAAAATTTTTTTCATATAAGTATCTGATTGTTTAGAATTAAAAAACGCTTAAATACTTACTTTGCATTGAAACGTTTGACAAAGTCCCCGGAGAGGGTTTGAAACGGGTTTATTGCATGAGGAAAAAACCCCCATTGACTATTACTTTTGATTCCGTAGATTTTTTTTGCTGTGAAAATTTTGGAAACCCTTTGGGTGGGGGGCTGTTGCGCTGGCACCCCTGTTTTAAAACAAAGTGTTTGCTTATTTTTGGGAAAATTATAAATACGTAACAACACACACACCATGTAATACACCCAAAATTCACACGGAGAAAAATAAAAAAAATACGATCACGCATTTTTGCAAGTTTCCCCCCACACAAAGAACGGGGTCTGTAGTTTTTCTTGTAGGTACACCAACGTGAATAAAATTTAAAAAAAAACCAGAAAATAACATTGCAGATTTTTAAAAAAGAATTTTGCATTTTATTGCAGGGAATAATATTTATACAATAAAAAACAGAATTTATTTTTTGGGAAATTAAACCAATTGTTTCATTAACAGATCAGATCTTTCCTTTTTCTTGACCAAGTTTTTCATACCTCGCAGAATTTTGGCACTTGTTAAACGATCCTCCATTTTTTTTCAGTTCAGGTTTGTCAAAGAGCCAATTGGGGGTTGGGGTCCATTTTTTTTGGGCTAGGCCACTGCAATTTGAAATGCTTCTTACAGGGGCCACCCCAGGTGCCCGGGTTTGTTTTCGGGTCATTGTCATGCTGGAAGACCCTGCCAGGACCCATCTTTAATGCTCTTACAGAGCATACTCACTTCAATAGGGCACAGTCATGATCCCAAGCACACCGCCAGGGCAACGAAGGAGGGTTTTCTAAGAAGCATTTCAAGGCCCTGAGGGGTCTACCATCCCCCAAACCCAAAACCCAAGAAAAACCTTTGGGGGGATTGAAAGTCCTTTTGCCCCGAAAAACCCCAAAACATCAAGGAATCTCTTGGGGGAATGGGCCCAACCAGCAACATGGTCCAACCCGTGAAAACTTACAGAAACATTTGACCCTGCATTTCCAAAAAAGGAATATAACCCAAAATATTTACTTTTTTTTATTGACCAAAATACTTATTTTCCACCATTTTTTGCAAAAAATTCTTTCCAAATTAGCAATGTATTTTTTTCCATTTGTCTCTCATATTTGAGGTCTAACAGATTCAATTACAGGGGTCCTCATCTTTTTAAGGGGAAGAACTTGCACAATTGTGGCGACAAATACTTTTTTTCCCCACTGCAACTATAGACTAGGACTGCATATAAAACACTAGCATGAAAGCACACCAATCATTTACCCAAGGGTAAAGGGGGAGGAGCCCTTAAAAGGGTATGATGACCAGCCATCTGTTGGGAAAGTTGAATGGTGTGTGCTGGCCCTTTAGATCCAGGAGAGTCAGCACAGGTGTACCTTATGGAGGAGTAGGAGGACAGCATAGCGATAAGGTAAATGGGCAAGCTGCAGCCAAATGAACAGGTTGTTGCAAAACCCATGAAACCCGTTTCTTTACAACAGGGGTTTCCCGAGCGAGTTTTTCGAAAAAACGGCAGGGACAAATGCATTTTCAAGTTTATCATCCTCTGTGAGAAGGGTTCATAAGCTCATTTATATTGGGAATTGTTTATTTTGTCTTGTTTTTCTGCATTTTCATCTTCATTGTATTTCAAGGGATCCAAAGAAAAATTTGTCAACCATGGACAAGAATTGCACCCAAGTTCTCCTTTTTTTCATTAGGGTGATAGAGCCTTTTCTTAAAAATTTCCTTTTTTGTCAAAACCCAAAAATGGCGTGTCTTCAAGATCTTTTGTATCATTCTAAGTGAACAGTTTTTTGCTGGTTCTGCGATTAATCATGGCCATCTCCAGAACCATAATGCACTTCTCAACTTTTCCTAGCTGCCGTTTGCTCAGTGACCTATCAAAGGGGGGCTTTAGACTGGAGGGCCTTTAAAATCCTTCCCAAAAAACGTACCTCAAAGTTGCAAAACAAAATTGTAAAAATGAAACTCTATAAACAATGTGGGAATTGCTGCATTTTCTTTCTCCCATTTTCATGGCCCAAGCAAATGTGCCATAATGAAAACACATTCACACAACAACCAAAGCCAAAAAAAAAAGAAAGCTTTACCAAAATGTGCTAAATATAAAATTAAAGAAATAACATACTACCAAAAAACCCCTGCTTTCACCAACCAGAACCCCAAAATCAAAAACCCCATTCACCGCACACAGTGAAAAGCCGGCACCCCCGCAACGCTGGTTTTGTACCCGGGGGCCCCAATGAGCCCGAAAAAACAGGGGAGGAGGCGGGACGGAACGATTTGTCCCACCCCTCCTTGTACCGGCACGCTGGCTCTGCCTACTGTTATAAAAAAAGTTGCACAAGCCAGGCCTTCCTAGGGGCGGGCAGGGCGGGGGCCCGCGGGCCCCGGGCGACGCCCCCCCGCCCGCCCTAGGAAACCCCCCCAAAATGACCCCAATAAAAACGACAAGGGTTGCATGACCAAAATTCATTACTACAAAACACATGTGTTACGGGGAAAAATGCCGAATTCAGGATAGGGAAAAGTATCAAAATTTATTCTCAACAAAAGTGACACTACGTTTTGAAAAATGGGGCTCTTGTCAGGAAGGTCAAAACTGCCTGCATCCTTAAGAGCTTAAAACAATTTATGTAGTAAGATACAGAAGTGTAGTGTTTTATACTACTGCCCACCTCTTGGAACCCCTGCAACAACAATTCCTCTTTCCCCCTTTAAAACGCCGAGGCCATCTTTTTTCCCGTCAACGGCAGTCTCACCACTGTTTTTTGGGTCCTGGAAAAAAAAGGATTTGGGAGCCAGGCTAAAAATAATAATAATCTTTATTTTTATAAGCCCAACCCCAAAATTCCGCAGCACTTTACAATGTAGAGGATAATTACAGACAAAAGACAGACATTACAAAGTGAAAACTACTTACAGGTGGGACACAAGGTGTGAGGGCCCTGCTCGAAAGAGCTTACAATCTATGAGGGTGCCTGGGGGAGACAAAGGGGGAGAAGTGCTAAATTTACAATGGCCCAGCAATGTGTTATATCTGTAGCTGAGCGGAGAGAGCGGGTAAGGTGGTAGACAGAGATGAGGAAGGAGATGTATGGGGCAGCACTGTGGAGAGCTTTATGGGTGAAAGTAATTAGTTTATGCTGTATTCTGTACTGGATGGGCAACCAGTGCAGTGACTGACACAGGGAAGAGGCATCAGTATAGCGGCTGGAGAGAAAGACAAGCCTGGCTGCTGCATTCAGGACAGATTGTAGAGGGGAGAGTTTACAGAGAGGGAGACCGATAAGCAGGGAGTTACCGTAGTCAAGACGAGAATGAATAAGAGCAACAATGAGAGTTTGAGTTGGCTTAGCTTCTTCCAACAATGCCCACACATCATATACTGCTTAAAGCTGCACTTCTGTTTTACACATTGGCTGAGCGATAAGGTTTCTTTGAGTAAGTGAATAGGAAAGGTGACACTCTGAAAGCCGGTTCTGACCCGGTTTGTTTCTTGACTTTTCTCTTAATCTGCTGCCTGCCCTGATCTCCTGTCTCTTACCCTTGATGCGGGAACTATAATTGCTCTAACTGTCTGCCAGTTACCTATCTGCCCTGACTTTCTGCCTGTATAAACAAGTTCTGCTCACTCCTACAGAACAGAGTCCATTAGCATCAGCTGTTGCTTAGTTTAGCATCCCAGAGCCCTGTATTGAGGTTAAAAGATAGAGACCAGTGACTTCTTATACTCAGCTGAAATGGGAATTACAAAATTTCCATGAGGAACAGAACAAAATAACAGGCTTGGTGGTGTTATTTCAAAGCATATGATTGTTGTTATTTTAGATGCAGTTGATATTGGAATTACGAATAAGACAAAATATAACACTAATGTATTTATAAAAGGTGTAGTAATATACAACACGCCCTGCAAAATAATAATCATATCAAGGGATAATTTGGATCTGGTTGTGGTAACAGAGATATGGTTCAAGAATTGTAATGACTGGGAAATATAGTAGACATAGCTAGATACAAGTTGTAAAGCAAAGAATAAATATAAAGCAGGATTGGTAGATTAGCCGTGTATGTCAAAATAGTCTAAAATCAACAGTAAATCAAACACAAAGAGCTAGAAACTCTCTGGATTTTAATAAGTGGTTAGAATTGTTATCATATACAGGCTTCCCGGGGCAAGCTAAAGGTTATGATAACCTGTTGGTTTATGAATTTACTAATATGGCAGTAAAGGGAGATGTCATAATTTTAAGTTCAGGCATGACCTGAACGTGAATATTCAACTTTTGGATTTTAACTCCTTAACGACCATGAACCGTCTTTTGACATCGGCTGGTGCAGTTCGTTCATCTGCAGCGACGTCTTTTGAGTTTGCAGCTCCGGGTGCCGCAGCAGCGCTGAGATCGGAGCTGTACTTCACAGCCCTGATCCCAGCGCAGCTCATGCGAGCACCGGGGAGCAGGGGAAACCTCGGCTCCCCGGTGCTTTAACCCTTTGATTGCCAAGGTTCCTCTGCTCTGTCAGGTGATCAGAACACCCGGTGACTCGAGAGAGAGTCCGGGGAATGGCTGCATGTTCAGCCCTGGGGACCTAAAGTAGTCCCAGGGCTGTCTGTTTAACAAGCCAGTGATCAGGGAAGACTGTGTGCTGTCCTGATCACTGCCTGTGTGAGATTGACACAGATTATAATGTATTAGCATTCATATATGCTAATACATTACAAAGTGTAAAAAAAAAGTAAAACAGTTCTCCTTTCATGGGATTTTAAAAAAAATACAAAAACAAATAATAAAATAAAAATAAATATTTAATAAAAAATAATTGTGCATACATTACACACACAAAAAAAACTCTACACATATTAGGTATCCACATGACTG
This sequence comes from Phyllomedusa bahiana, assembly GCA_025379985.1. Classification (NCBI taxonomy): domain Eukaryota; kingdom Metazoa; phylum Chordata; class Amphibia; order Anura; family Hylidae; genus Phyllomedusa; species Phyllomedusa bahiana. The sequence goes on along the minus strand of JAODAL010003413.1, from coordinate 72,469 downwards.
TAATAACCTGTAGAATTAATCTAACAAATTATTAAGTGTGAAATGTGAAATAAAAAAAAAAAAAAAAAAGTAAAAATAAAATTAAAAAAATTCTGCAATTATTTATAAGTGAACTTAAACTATTCCCCCATAAAGTACAACTCGTCTCGAATAAAACGAGGCCTCATGCAACTGCGTCATTGAAAAAATAAAAAAGTTACAACTGTTGAAACTCAAGGAGGCAAAAACTAAATAAATGTTCTGGTCATTAACTACTTTTCAGGTGTGTGGCTTAAGGGGTTAATACCCATAGTATACATACAGGCAAGAGCAGAAATGTAAGGATAAGGTCCTACATTGCAGCTATTGCTTGCAGACAAAACCAAGCAACCCATATGTAGTTGCCGATGATTGCATTTTTCTGATAATACCAGAGTTTTAAAAAACTCACTGTAACGGCCGGGATAGTGGATCTCCTGGACCACCACAAGCGATGGTGTAAGCCACGCCAGGGAGTTGAATCTAAGTAGGTCCCGGTCTTCACCAGAGCCTGCTGCTAAGCGGGATGGACTTGCTGCGGCGGGAGTCCTACCAGGTCGCAACGTGATGTGACTTGTTTGCGGTGGCAGCCAAGGGTGAGCGTGCTACAAAATCGTCAGACTAGGCGTAGTCGCAGACAGGCGGCAAGGTCAGGGCAGGCGGCAAGGTTCAGAGTCAAGAAACAGAGGCAGAGGTCGGAATAACGGCAGAGACGAGGAAACACAGGAAATGCTGTTCTAATGCTCGAGGACAACAAAGATCCAGCAGGAAAGTGACGTGGACAAACCCCATATATAGGGTCAGCACCCAGCAATTATCCAATTACCGGTGCGCTGGCCCTTTAAATTTGCAGGAACAAGCGCGCGCTAGGGGGTGCGTGTGCGCGCTCCGGTCGGCAGAGGGAGAGAACGGGAAAGGGGCGAGGTCAGGTAAGTTTATGGAGCGAGTGCGGCCGCAACCGTCCCACGGCGCCACTCATTACAGTACCCCTCCCCCCCCCCCCCCTTAGACTTCCCCTCCTTTTTAGGCTGAAGGAACTTGCAGATGAGATCATGATTCAAAATATTCGACTCTGGCTCCCAGGATCTCTCTTCGTGCCCGAAGCCCTTCCAATCCACAAGGAAGAAACGCTTTCTTCTGACGGTCTTCATGGCCAGGATGTCCTCTACTTCAATGATATCGACAGATTCTGCTACCAGGGGAGGCGAAACATTCCTCTGAGAGAACCGGTTCAGGACCAGAGGCTTTAGGAGGGAGACATGGAAGGCGTTTTGAATCCGGAGCGAGGGGGGTAAGCAAAGTTTATAGTTCACAGGGTTAAGCTGCCGAAGCACCTTGAAAGGACCCAGGAACCAAGGACCCAACTTGTAACTGGGAATCTTCAGGCGCACGTACCTATAAGATAGCCAAACCCTGTCCCCTGGGAGGACGGTCGGGGCAGGTCTCCTCCTCTTGTCCACCTGAATCTTCATACGGGCAGACGCTCGGAGCAGGGCACGCCGAGTCTCTTGCCAGATGGCCTTGATATCAAAAACGTGGTCATTCACAGCAGGGACCACCGAAGCCGACGACAGGGGGAGGGGAGAGAGCGGGTGTTGGCCATAGACCACAAAAAATGGAGAAACACCGGCTGTATCCGAGTCCCGATGATTGTAGGAGAACTCGGCCCAGGAAAGCAGCTCGACCCAGTTGTCCTGACGTCCGGACACAAAATGATGCAAGTATTCCCCCAAAATCTGATTTCCTCGATCCATTTGTCCATTGGACTGGGGGTGATAGGCCGAAGAAAAGTCCAACTTGACTTGCAGGCGAGAACACAGGGCGCGCCAGAATCGGGAGACAAACTGGACTCCCCGATCGGAGACGATGTGCGACGGAAGCCCTTGCAGACGAAAAATATGCCAGAAGAAATGGCAAGCCAGTTGCGGAGCAGACGGAAGACCAGGAAAAGGCACGAAGTGGGACATCTTCGAGAACCGGTCCGTGACCATCCAGATGACTGAGTTCCCCGAGGAGACCGTAAGGTCCATGATGAAGGCCATGGCTATATGTGTCCATGGGGGACTCTGGAATGGGCAGCAGCAGTAAAAGTTCAGCAGGCCTATGGCGTGGGACCTTGTTCCGGGCACATGTGGCACAGGAGAGTGTGAAATTCCTGACATCCTGTAGCAGAGTTGGCCACCAGTAGTGGCGTGAGATAGGAGCGTACGACTACCGTACCCCAGGGTGACCGGCTAGAAGGGAACTATGCCCCCACTCTAGAATCCTTCTCCTGTGCGCCAGGTGTACATATGTCTTGCCCAGGGGAACACCTTGGAGATCTACAGGAGCCACGTGGACCAACCGTTCAGGGGAAATAATGTGCTGAGGTACTAGTTCTTCACTGATGACATCAGAGGTACGAGAGAGGGCATCATCCTTGACATTTTTTCTTGGCCGGTCGGAAGTGAATGCGGAAGTCAAAGCGCGAGAAAAACAGAGACTACCTGGCTTGGCGAGGATTTAGACATTGGGCCGTCTGAAGGTACAGGAGGTTCTTGTGATCTGTAAAAATGTCAATTGGGTGACGAGCCCCCTCCAGAAGATGACACCACTCTTCCAGGGCTAACTTGGTAGCCAACAACTCCCGATCACCAATGGCATAATTCCTCTCTGCCGGCGAAAACGTCTTAGAGAAGAATCCGCATGCGAGAGTCTTGCCTTTGGGACCCTTCTGTGTGAGGACAGCCCCTGCCTCCACGGAAGATGCATCCACCTCCAAGGAGAAAGGCTTCTCAGGATCTGGCCGAACCAGGATAGGCGCCAAGGAAATGGCAGTCTGAAGTTCAGAGAATGCTTTCTCGGCCGCCGGCGTCGAACATCTCGGCTTCACGTTCTTCCTAGTGAGAGCCATGATGGGAGCCACCAGAGTGGAGAAGCGAGGAATAAATTGCCAATAATAGTTGGTGAAACCCAGGAAGCACTGTATCACACGAAGACCGACAGGTCGGGGCCGTTGCAGAACCGCAGAGAGTTTAGCAGGATCCATCTGCAGACCCCTATCTGAGACTTTATATCCGAGGAAGGGCAGACTGGCCTGATGGAACAAGCATTTCTCCAGCCTGCCATAAAGACGGTTGTTGCGCAGGCGCCTAAGAACCTGGCGCACCTGTACCCGATTGGTCTGAATGTCTGGAGAAAAAATCAGAATATCGTCCAGATACACTATGACACAGACGTATAAGAAGGTCCCTGAAAACGTCATTAACGAAAAACGGCTGGAGCATTGCATAGCCCAAAGGGCATCACAAGACACTTGAAATGCCCATCTCGCGTATTAAAAGCCGTTTTCCATTAGTCCCCCTTTCGAATTCTGATGAGATTGTAGGCCCCTTGCAAGTCCAATTTGTTAAACACCTTGGCTCCCCCGAGTCGGTCAAAAATCTCTGAGATCAATGGAAAAGGGTAGCGGTTCTTCACCTTGATCTTATTTAGACCTCTGTAGTCAATGCATGGATGAAGTGAGGCATCCTTTTTCTGCACGAAAAAAATCTAAGGAGGACTTGCATATAAAGCCTTTTTGCAAGTTCTCCTGTATGTAGGCCGACATGGCCTGAGTCTTGGGCACGGACAACAGGTAGACCCTTCTCCGAGGGGGACAGATAACGGGGAGGAGGTCTATCGGGCAGTCGTAGGGCCGATGGGGCGGCAGCGTCTCAGCCTGTTTCTATGAGAACACGTCCCCGAAATCCTAGTACTCCACTGGTAGGCCTGGCAGAGGTTTGGAAGGCAACTGTGGAGAAGTGGTACACACCGGGCGAGGTGCTACCAGACAGAGAGCCTGGCATTCCGGTCCCCAATGCAGGACCTCGCCTGTCCTCCAGTTGAGCGTAGGAGCATGACGTTGTAGCCAGGGAAGCCCCAAAAGGATCACCGAGGAAGACCAAGGCAAAACGTGGAACGTGATCTTCTCCTTATGCAGACCCCCTACACGAAGGCTCACAGGCTGGGTTATGTACTGAATGGGGTCACTAAGGAGCTCACCACTGACTGAAGAGATAACCAAAGGCCTTTCCAGCCGGACAACGGGAAGGCGGTAGCAGGTTACCAGGGAGGCATGGATAAAGTTCCCGGCTGACATGGAATCCAGGAAGGCAGGAACCCGGAACGACAGACCAGCGTCAGACGTAACCTCTACAGGCATCATCAATCATGGAGAGGAAGAGTTAGCACCTAGTGATGCCTCTCCTACGGGACCTAGCTGCGAGCGTTTCCTGAACGCTGGGGATATAGCGGACAACTTCTGCGGAAATGATCCAGGATGGCACAATAGAGACACAAGTTCTCCGCCCGACGGCCGGACAGCTCTTACTCCGACAGCTGGGCCTGATCCACCTGCATGGGTTCCTCACTAGAAGCCTGCGGAAGCGGCAACGGCGACTTCTGGAAAACAGGAGCCAGATGAGGCAGACGGCGAGGACGACTTGAGTCTCGATCTTGGCGAAGCTCCTCTTGCCTTTCAGCAAAACGTACGTCTATGCGGGTGGCCAGATGTATTAGTTCGCCCAGAGAGGTCAGAAGGTCTCTGGCTGCTAGTACGTCCTTTACACTGCTGGACAGACCCTTCTTGAAAGTGGCGCAAAGGGCGGCGTTATTCCAGGAAAGCTCCGAAGCCAAGGTGCGGAACTGGACCGCATAGTTACCTACGGAGGAGTCACCCTGGCGTAGATTCAGGAGCGCCGTCTCGGCTGGCGACACATGTGTCAGCTCCTCGAAGACACCGCGCAATTCCTGGAGGAAGACCTGTAGGTCCGCTGTCACTGGGTCGTTCCTGTCCCAGAGTGGGGTCGTCCAGGCCAGGGCCTTTCCGGATAGCAGGCTCAACACGAACGCTACCTTTGACCTTTCCGGGGAGAACTGATCGGCCATAAGCTCCACATGCATGGAGCACTGGGTAATGAAACCCTTGCAAAGCTTCGGGTCCCCATCGAATTTGGATGGTAGTGGTAGCCGGAACCACAGGCGGTTGGGGCGACTGCTGCTGGGACGCCAGGAGTTGCCGCATCATGGCGGACAGCTGGCCCAATTGCTGTGCCTGTTGAGCGATCTGCTGCGATTGCTGGGTGACAATGGTCGTAAGGTCCGCTACACTTGGCAGGGGCACCTTGGCGGGATCCATGCTGGATCTTACTGTAACGGCCGGGATCGTGGATCCACTGGACCACCACAAGCGATGGTGTAAGCCACGCCAGGGAGCGGACTCTAAGTAGGTCCCAGTTTTCACCAGAGCCGCCGCAAAGCGGTATGGACTTGCTGCGGCGGGTGTCCTACCAGGTTGCTACCCCTGATGTGACTTGCTTGCGGTGGCAGCCAAGGGGGAGCGTGGTACAAAATCATCAGGCGAAGCGTAGTCAGGGACAGGCGGCAAGGTCAGGGCAGGTGGCAAGGTTCAGAGTCGAGAAACAGAGGCAGAGGTCGGAAGCACGGCAGAGACAAGGAAACACAGGAAACGCTTTTCTAAGGCTCGAGGGCAACAAAGATCCAGCAGGGAAGTGACGTGGACAAACCCCATATATAGGGTCAGCACCCGGCATTTATCGGCGCACTGGCCCTTTAAATTTGCAGGAACGAGCGCGCGCTCTTCGGCCAGCAGAGGGAGAGAATGGGACAGGAGCATGAGTTTTTGGAGCGAGTGCGGCCGCAATCCGTCCCGCGGTCCGCGGCGCTACCCGACATAGGCAGGGAACCTGAGGGAGAGACACGGGTGTGCCCGCGGGCTGGACCGCGGCGCCACTCGTTACACTCACAGCCAATATAATGAATGGATTGGAACCATATACGATATAAATATGACACACAATGGGATTTAACACAAATCTAAAGAAGTCACAGACTGAGAAAGTGAATCCCACAATAAAACTTAACTTTAATTAATATTAATTAAAAAAGAAAAACATTCTCCCTAGAGAACACTGAGTATAATGCCCCTACCTGACACAAGATTATACAGTCATTGGCTTCCACATGCAGTAGATGCAGTGGTGAATCTTATCATAATAAAGGAACATCTCTAAAACAGTTAAAAGGGGTTGTCTCACGATAGACTTTGATGGCATATCTATAAGATATACCATCAAAGTCTGATAGGCATGGGTCCTACATATGGGTTCCACACCAACTCAAGAACAGGCCCCCAAAATTTATGAAGCAGAATAACGAGCTGGTTATGCTTGAGCACAACTCTCCATTCTGTTCAGTCACGTGTCGGGTTCAGAATTCCCAGTAAAAAAGAATGAAGAGTTGTTTGCAAGTGCAACTATTCTGCTCCATGACTTTTGGGGGCCCATTTCCAAAACATTGATATGCTTCCGGTCCAAGCCAGTGAAGTAAAAAAAACCTACATTGGAATAAATTTAAAAATCAAATGCTCTAGGCAAAGTTCATATCAAATAACGCTTATGCAGGTGTGATGCATTGCAAACCGCTGATACACTTCAGACGTGAAAGTCCTTAGTCATAGCATAAACATCAAATGAAAAATTAAGTCCTTTTGAAAGCCTGTGGATACCACTTGTGAAGACCTGACCAATGGGTCAGCGACACAAAACTGCCAATCACCCGTGGCAAGATATAAGGTATCTCTTTACATTGTAAGCTGCCGCTCAGCTCTGGGATGCCATCTTGGTCCGTCCCGAGGGTTTCTCGCTTTGGATCGCCGTCCTTGGTAGAACGATAATGGCACTCCGACACTAGGCTTCTCTTTATGGCTTCAGTCAACTTTATTAAGGCCCACAGTGTACAAAACAAACACATAAAATAAAATCCTTGGCCGTCTGGCCACTTACTTACTTACAGAGTCCCTCTCTGTCCCGAGGTCTGTGCTTATCGCACAGCCCCTCAAACATATAGTTTCCACACTGTGTCTTAGGTTTCCCTGTAGCCTCTGGGGGCCAGAGCTCTCTCAGCTCTGCTGCTTCACACCTTCAGGTAACAGCCACGCCCCCCGATCACCTGGAGGACTAGGCTTTTATAGGCCTCCAGAGATGTCCAATATCTGGGCTGGAACCCAGGGACCTGGAATGCGGGGACAGCCACCCACCCGACACTATAGCTGTCCCGGAAGAGCCAATCCATACCTAGCTGCCTGGCAGCTATTCTAGCCGCTACCGTAAGTGACAGTAATATAACACTGACACAAAATAGGTGGCTTTTCCCCACGGAGCCCAGTTCCTCGGTGGCGCATCTGCAGAGGGTCTCCGGCCGTAGACCCTTTAGTGGCAGGATCATGCGACTACCAGCAGTCGCTCTGCCAAAACATACTATAATATACAGAAGAAAATATAAAAAGAAATAAATGCATACACTTATGATAGAGCAGACAAACATGATCAATATTAATAGGCTACAGTATATCTTATTTCATGTTCAAGCCAGTGGGAACTCTCGTATCAAAGTATAAAATCCATCTAGACTCTCGGCTTATTAATTTTTTGTGTAAGCTCCCTCCTCTCTTGGATTTTATTACCTTTTCAATGCCAATGTTGTCACCTTAGTGCTTCTCCTGGAAGTGGTGGGATACCATTGAGGATTTAAAGCAGTCACTACGAATCGAATCAGACAAATGTTTTCTGATACGAATTTTAAGCAAACCCATCATGCATTTCACATACTAGACATTACAAATGTTGCAAATTTGCTGTTTCAATTCAAATAGGTTTGCATGGGGTAAGTATTAAAAGTATGCATAGAAGCGAAATTACTGGTATTCTTAGGGTCACATGTATGAAAACTGTCTAGGTCTAAAATTCAATTTGTTGCCCATAGCAACCATTCAGAGTTCCCCTTTCATTTGTCCCGAGCATTATATGAAATGAGAGGGGCGCTCTGATTGGTTGCTATGGGCAACAAAGTGAGTTTTGGACCTAGAAAATTTTCATACATATGGCTCTTAGTGTATCGACATGCTGTACATTGCTTGTGACTGCATTTATAAAACCCTTTGACATCCAACCATGATCTGTCTTCTCTTAGATGATTATCCAAAAGATTTGGAGACAGCATGGAATCTAATGTTGGTGCAAGTCATGATACAAATCTGAGACCTGTCTGCAAAAGATGTTGAAGTACTTTGGTGACATACAGAAGTGCTATTTTTTTTTATTTATATATATATTATATAGTATATTATTGACATCATGCTTGGGGTGACACGATCTAGCTAGGAGTGTGGAATTCCTGGCTGTTGGCTTTCTGTAAGGGGTACCCTAGACCCCGACACTCTCTCACTGTCAATTCACATAATATTTAGAACATTAATTTCCTTCTGCGTAAACTGAAAAGTAAACTTCAAGTTCATAGAATTATTATGGCATCATATGTTAAATAAAATGATTAAAAAAACACTGCAAGTATTATTTAAAAAACAATAACGGCCCTTTCCAAAACTTTTAGCCCCACCTCGGTCGACCCTAAAAGTTTATATCACCTAAATATAAACATAGAAAAATGACACAATTACAAGCCTAACATCACAGAAAAAAAGGCAAAACAAATTATGAGCACATGAAAGCATTACAGTGCTCAGACCTGAGTTTACTTGTAAAGGGAAACTGCCTGGTCAGGAAGGTGTCAACGACCCAATCAGGAACTGGATAAGTTGCCGATGCAAACCACCAAGACTCATCAATAATGCATAACAATGTATATTATATTAAGACCTACACGTTTACATTTATTATCTACATGGCACCATCTGTTGTATACTGTTTATTACTACAAATACTTTCACAACTGTAAAAGGTAACTTTAAAGGGGTTGTGTAACTACAAGGATTGCTTTTTATGTTAAAGATCTTGCAAAAACAAGTCACTTTGCAATAAGTGTCCATCAACAGTGTCCTACCTATTCCTAGATATCCTCTCTTGTATCGGCTGCATCAACTCCTCATATGCATGTTTTTCTCACTACCTGACATGAAATCAGAATGAACCTTACCCGTTTTAGGTCAATTAGGATTACCAAAATGATTTATATGTGCCAAATGCCAGAATAATGAGAGATAATTTTTAAGGCATTTTTATTACTTTCTGCGAAGTCAAATGTTTGCATTTCACTAGTATTTGGTAGCATTGCCCTTAAATTGTATGACTTGGGTCAAACATTTTGGATTTCCTTCCACAAGATTCTCACAATAGTTGGTAAAAATTTTGGCCCATTCCTGCTGACAGAACTGGTGTAACTGAGCCATGTTTGTAGGTCGCCTTGCTCGTACCCAGGCTCGGACTGGGCCGCCGGGGGACTGGTGAATCCCTCGGTGGGCCCCCCCCGAGCTGCTGTGGGCCCCGGGGAGCGGCGGCACTGCCTCCGGCCGCGCATCCGGTCTCTGAACACCCGGGCCCTGCGTCCCGAGCGCCCAGAGACCGGCCCGGGAGTTGGGGACTAATGTCCCCAACTCCGGGGCTGCGGCGGTGTCAGCGGAGCGCAGCGCCTCTAGCGCAGCGCTCCGCGACGCTCTGGCAGGCTAAGGCATAGTACGGGAGCCGGCAGCAGCTCGGAGCGGCCGGGACCCGGAGCTAGGTAAGTGGCTGTTTGTTGATGTTTTGGGTTTTTTTTTAAACTACAGGGGCCTTGGCTACTATGGGGGGGCCTGGCTACTATGGGGGCCCTAACTACTATGGGGGCCCTGGCTACTATGGGGGGCCCTGGCTACAAGGGGGGCCCTGACTACTATGGGGGCCCTGGCTACGATGGGGGTCCTGGCTACTATGAGGGGCCCTAACTACTATGGGGACCCTGGCTACTATGGGGGCCCTGGCTACTATGGGGGCCCTGGTTACTATGGGGGCCCTGGTTACTATGGGGGCCCTAACTACTATGGGGGCCCTGGCTACTATGGGGGCCCTGGCGACTATGGGGGCCCTAACTCCTATGGGGGCCCTGGCTACTATGGGGGGGCCTGGCTACTATGGGGCCCTAACTACTATGGGGGCCCTAACTACTGTGGGGGCCCTGGCTACTTTGGGGGCCCTGGCTACTATGGGGGCCCTGGCTACTATGGGGCCCTGGCTACTATGGGGGGGGCCTGGCTACTATGGGGGCCCTAACTACTATGGGGGCCCTGGCTACTATGGGGGGCCTGGCTACTATGGGGGCCCTGGCTACTATGGGGGCCCTAACTACTATGGGGGCCCTGGCTACTATGGGGGCCCTGGCTACTATGGGGGGCCTGGCTACTATGGGGGCCCTAACTACTATGGGGCCCTGACTACTGTGGGGGGGCCCTGGCTACTATGGGGGGCCCTGGCTACTATGGGGGCCCTAACTACTATGGGGGGCCTGGCTACTATGGGGGCCCTAACTACTATGGGGGCCTGGCTACTATGGGGGTCCTGGCTACTATGGGGGCCCTAACTAATATGGGGGCCCTGGCTACTATGGGGGGCCCTGGCTACTCTGGAGGGGCCTGGCTACTATGGGGGGCCCTGGCTACTATGGGGGGCCCTAGCTACTATAGGGGGGGCCTGGCTACTATGGGGGCCCTAACTACTATGGGGGCCCGGGCTACCATGGGGGGGCCTGACTACTATGGGGGCCCTGGCTACTATGGGGGCCCTGGCTACTATGGGGGGGCCTGGCTACTATGGGGGGGCCTGGCTACTATGGGGGCCCTAACTACTATGGGGGGCCCTAACTACTATGGGGGCCCTGGCTAACATGGGGTGGCCTGACTACTAGGGGGGGGCCCTGACTACTAGGGGGGCCCTGGCTACAAGGGGGTCCCTGGCTACAAGGGGGGGCCCTGGCTGCCTACAAGGGGGGCCCTGGCTGCCTACAAGGGGGGCCCTGGCTAACTACATGGGGGGCCCTGGCTACCTACATGGGGGGCCCTCTCTACAAAGGGGGCTCTGCCAAGCTCAGGGAGCCCTGACTACCTACAGGGGGCCCTGACTACAAGGGGGGTTCTGGCTACCTACAGGTGGCCCTGACTACAAGGGGGGCCCTGGCTGGCTAGAAGGGGGGCCCTGACTACCTAAAGGGGGCCCTGACTACTAAAGGGGGCCCTGACTACCTAAATACTAAGGGGGCTCTGACTACCTACACAGTAGCTAAAGTGGGGGCCCTGACTTCCTGCACACTACCTAAAGGAGGACCCTAACTACCTGTATACTACCTAAAGGAGACCCCTAACTGTCTGTATACTACCTAAATGAGACCCCTAACTGTATAGTACCTAAAGGAGGCACCTAACTGCCTGTATAGTACTTAAAGAAGACCACTTACTGCCTGTATACTACCTAAAGGAGACCCCTAACTGCCTGTATACTACCTAAGGAGGCCCTAAGTGCCTGTATACTACCTAAAGGGGGTCCCTAGCTGCTTTCAGCCTATATAAAGGGGACCCTAACTACCTACAGCTTACCTAACTGGGGGAAACCACCTACCTACAGCCTAACTAACTGGGGTCAACCAACACCAATCTACAGGCTACCTAACTGGGGTCCACTAACCTAACTGTAGCCTATCTACTTTTCTAACTGGGGCCTGCTTATCTACCTGGGGGCTATTTACCTACCCACCTGTGGCTAGGTACCCACCAGCCTGGGGCTGGCCTACCAACTTATCCAGCGAGAGTCTACCTACCTAAATAGGGCCTATCTAGTTACCTGGGGCCTCTCCCTACCCTCCAACCGCTTAGGATACTAGGCCTCTAAGTTATGGCTTGTACCCGCTCTCCCACCCCTGGGTAGTTTGTACAGAGGGAATAGGTAAAGAGATGCTGGAAAATTGAGGATTCTAAGATATTTGTGTGTAATTTCTGCAGGGATGAGTGGTGGCCGGGACAAGTCATCATGGCGGTGTGGAACGGATGCAGAAGAAAAGGGAATAACAACGGCTCATAAGAGAAGAGAACGACTCATCAGACGTCTCCGGTGAGTCCCTGATTTCAGGGGTTATTTTTTATATTGTAATGTGATGGTGACCTGAACTGGTGTCTGACCTCTACGAGTTCTCTATATGGCGGTGTTGTAGGTTATACCTGAGCTGGTGTCTGACCTCTATGTGGTCTCTATATGGCGGTGTTGTAGGTTATACCTGAGCTGGTGTCTGACCTCTATGTGGTCTCTATATGTTGGTGTTGTAGGTTATACCTGAGCTGGTGTCTGACCTCTATGTGGTTTCTATATGGCGGTGTTGTAGGTTATACTTGAGCTGGTGTCTGACCTCTATGTGGTCTCTATATGGCGGTGTTGTAGGTTATACTTGAGCTGGTGTCTGACCTCTATGTGGTCTCTATATGGCAGTGTTGTAGGTTATAACTGAGCTGGTGCCTGACCTCTATGTGGTCTCTCTATGTTGGTGTTGTAGGTTATACCTGAGCTGGTATCTGACCTCTATGTGGTTTCTATATGGCGGTGTTGTAGGTTATACCTGAGCTGGTGTTGGACCTCTATGTGGTCTCTATATGGCGGTGTATAGTGGCAGCGTACATGTGTCCCTGATTGTAAGAACGAGGGAACACCTGACCCTGTGATAGGAGTTAGACTTTTACTTTCTTGCTGGTGTGTATTTTAGTAGTGGTGAGGTGCGTGACCGAGAGACACGTGGAGGGGGGATTTTGTATGTGGGTGGAGGGGGATATGGATGGAGCTACTTAGCCCTGTGTCTATGGTATGTTAGACTGACAAATGTGTGACTACATTGTACTACACAATACAGTTCTTTTTTGCACACTGTATTATGTGGTAAAATGGGCACATTTATGTTCGAGAGGCCGGTAATATTTTCATGTACAGTAGGGTGGGCCCCCCAGGATCAAATCCCCTGTGGACCCCAGAGCCCCCAGTCCGACACTGCTCGTACCTTTCTTTTCAGTAAATTTTCAATAGGATTGAGATCAGGGCTTTGTGATGGCCACTCCAAAACATTGACTTGGTTATCCTTAAGCCACTTTGTAACCAGTTTGGTAGTGTTAGGAATTATCCTCTTGTTTTTATCCTCCATCTTGTATCTACCTTCCATTTTGTGTATTCACTTATATAAAAGCATATTAGCCTACAATATTAGAAGTGTAGAGATTTCTCCTAATTATACTTATACTAATTTGAGGACTGAGAAATCACAATCCTGTGTAGGACGAGGGGGAAAAAGAATAATTTTACATGAAATAGCACCGCTTAATTTAAAATTCAAAAGACAAAATGTTGTCACTAAATTGCTTATCAGCACTGATGTGTTACAAATGCTTGGTGCCAGTATTAAATTTGAAACTAGCCTTGAAGTAAAGGTAGAAACATCAGCTACTACCACTGATACATTTTGCATGCTGGCTGCTTTGTTGTCTGAACCACTTTCTGTTTTTGTGTTAACAGAGGAGGAATCCATTCTACTTTCCCAGGTACCAGATAAGTTGTGGGTGCGGTCAAAAACAGATATTGGTAGGCTGCAAGTAGCTCCCCGAATGGTACATTTAAAACTAGGTTGTACTCCTCTTAGGATCAGACAATATCCTCTCAGTATTCCACAAGAGTATGGCATTGGTCAGCAAATTAATGAGTTATTGAAACTCAAAGCCTTAAAGGAAACAACATCCCCAGCTAACACTCCATTGTTTCCAATTAAGTAGAAAATGCCAAAGGGTACCCCTGATACCTATCGTTTGGTTCATAATTTAAGGGAAATCAATAAGGTCACTGTATTGGACACACCCCTGGTTGCTAATCCAAACACAATTTTGGTGCAGGTGCCTCCAACAGCTGCCTACTTTAGTCTTATTGATTTGGCTAATGCCTTTTTCAGTGTTCCATTGCACCCTGACTGCCAATATTTGTTTGCATTCACATTCAAAAATAGGCAGTTCCAATGGACAGTTTTGCCAAAACTCCCCTAGCATGTACATACAAGCATTGCAGTCAGTCCTGCAATCATGGGATCAACCACTAGGTGTTGTACTTTTGCAATACGTGTGTGATCTGTTGTTGTGTGCGGACACTCTGCCAATCTGCCAAACAGCTACAATCAGTCTGCTTACATTTCTAGCGTTCAGTGGCTGCAAGGCCTCACGGGAGAAATTGCAATTTTGCAAAACAAAGGTTGTGTTTTTAGGTCACTGTCTGTCACAAGGTCCAAAACATTTGACTGAGGAAAGGAAAACTGCTATTGAAGCTTTGCCTGTTCCAAATACACTGCAGAAATTGACAACTTTCCTCGGCTTAGTCTCATACTGTAGGCCTTGGCTTAGGTCTGCCTCCATTTTAATGGAACTATCACGGGTGGGCCTGCGAACCCTGTCCCTGGTCGCAGGCACACCCGTGGTCCCTGCACGAGCGGCACTGCCGCCCGCATGTCAGACGGTGGGCACGCTCACCCTGCCGGCCGGTTCCCTGCCTACTTACCCGGCCGCGCTCCTGCTGCAGCTCCAGTCTCCCGCCGCGCACGTCCGCGCTCCCTAGGGCGCACGCGCGCCAGCTCTGTGATATTTAAAGGGCCAGTGCACCGGTAATTGTGTATTGCCAGTCACTGCGCTTATTTAAGCCTGCCCCTTCCTGAGTATTGTGCCGGATCTTTAGTGCCTATAGCCTATAAAGAAAGCGTTACTAAGCCTTGTTCTGATTACCGTGTACCGTACCATTTGCTTCCGTTCCTCGACCACGAATCTTGCCGCCTGCCCTGACCGTCTGCCTGTCTACATCTACGAACCATAGCCGCCCGACTTCTGCCTGTCCGACTCGAGCCTCTGACGATTTTGTACCACGCTACACCTCGGCTGTCTCCGCAAGCAAGTCACGTCAGGGGGTAGCGACCTGGTAGACTCCCACCGCAGCAAGTCCATCCCCCTTTGCGGCGGGCTCTGGTGAAAACCGGGACCTACTTAGATTCCGCTCCCTGGTGTGGTTTACACCATCGCTTGCGGTGGTTCAGAGGATCCACTATCTCCGATCGTGACAGTAAGATCCGGCCATGGATCTGCCACCCGACGCTGGCCTCACTACCATTGTGGCTCAGCAGTCGCAACAGATCGCTCAGCAAGCCCAACAACTCAGCCATCTCTCCACCATGATGCAGCAGTTCCTGGCCACTCAGCAGCAGCAACCCGCTCCCGCTGCTCCTTCGGTTCCTGCTCCGACCGCTGGTCCTAGGCTCTGTCTGTCTATGCCGTCCAAGTTCGATGGGGACTCCAAGGCTTGCAGGGGCTTTATCACCCAATGCTCCCTGCATTTCGAATTATTGGGCAACCAATTCCCTACTGAACGGTCAAAGGTGCGTATGTGCTCAGCCTTCTCTCCGGGAAAGCCCTGGCCTGGGCTACCCCCCTCTGGGACAAGGATGACCCAATCACGTCCAACCTTGCTAAATTCCTTACCGAGTTCAGGAGTGTTTTTGAGGAACCTGCACGGGCTTCTTCTGCCGAGACCGCCTTGCTAAACCTGAGCCAAGGGGACTCATCTGTAGGCGATTATGCCATACGTTTCTGCACTTTGGCTTCAGATTTATCGTGGAATGAAGCGGCAGTGACTGCCACCTTCAAGAAGGGCCTCTCCAGCCGCATCAAGGATGTCCTGTCTGCCCGGAACCTCCCGTCTTCCTTGAGTGACCTTATCTCCCTGACATCCGTTTCTCGGAACGCCAGGAGGAGCTCCGGCAAGAAGGAGAACAGGCTAGACCCCGCCGTCTCCCTCGTCTGGCTCCAGTATTCCAAAGGCCGCCACAGTTGCCCTCTCCGCCTGCTGCCGAGGAGGCCATGGAAGTGGATAGAGCCCACCTGTCTGCGCCGGGGCTAACCAGAAGACGTGAGGAGAATCTTTGTCTATACTGTGGCAGTTCAGACCATTTCCGCAGATCCTGCCCACTGCTCCCTCAGCATCCGGGAAACGGGCGCACCTAGGGTACGTGGGAGAGCAAGGTGAGAGCAAGGCCTCTCCTCGTCTGACCATGCCCGTGATCGTTGGCACTGGCTCAGGTTCCCAGTTTCACGTTGCTGCTTTCCTGGACTCTGGGTCGGCTGGAAATTTCTCGGACGCTGCCCTGGTGTCCCAGCATAATCTCCCTGTGATTCGCCTGGAGAAGCCCCTACTCATCTCCTCTGTCAGTGGAGGGATTCTCGGGGAAATCCAATTCGGTTCCGCACTGAGCCTCTGGTCCTACAAGTGGGGGTCCTGCACATTGGAGAGACTTGCGTTTTATGTGCTACCCCGTTCTTCCTCGTCCATTCTCCTGGGTCTCCCCGTGGTTTTGCAGCGCCATGCTCCCATGCTCAACTGGCGGGACGGACGAAGTCTTGAGTTGGGGTTCAGAGTGTCAGTCTCACTGTTTGGTTGGCACCTCGCCGGTGTTTACCGTTCTCCAGTACTGTCTAAGCCTCTAGCGGGCCTTCCCGCACCGTATCAAGCTTTTGCAGTGTCTTCTCGAGAAGAAAGCTGAGACATTCCCGCCCCATCGCCCATATGACTGTCCTATTGATCTTCTGCCCGGGATGTCTCCTCCACGGGGCAGGGTTTACCCCCTGTCGGTACCTGAGAACTTGGCTATGTCTACCTATATCAAGGAGAATCTCCAGAAGGGAGTTCCATCGCAAGTCCTCCTCTCCAGCTGGGGCCGGGTTCTTTTTTCGTGGCTAAGAAGGATGGTACCCTCGTCCTTGGCATAGACTATCGAGGGCTCAAAAAAGATCACGGTAAAGAACCGCTATCCTCTACCCCTGATCACGGAGCTTTTTGACCGGCTACAAGGTGCCAAGATATTTACTAAGTTGGACCTGCGAGGGGCTTTTTAACCTATACGGATATGTGAGGTGATGAATGGAAGACCGCCTTCAACACTCGCAACGGGCACTTTGAGTACCTGGTCATGCCCTTCGGACTCTGCAATGCCCCAGCCGTCTTCCAAGAATTTGTCAATGACATATTCTGGGACCTCCTGTACACTTTGCGTGGTCGTCTACCTGGATGATATTCTGGTGTTCTCTCCCAACCTTGAGTCCCATCAAGTTCATGTACGACAGGTCCTCGACTTCTAAGGGCCAACCCAAACCTCTATGCTAAGCTCGAGAAGTGTCTGTTCCATCAGCAGAGCCTACCATTCCCTGGCTACATCATTTCCGACGGGGGCCCTGCAGATGGACCCTGCTTAATTTTGTCTGCCGTCTTACAGTGGCCGGGTCCGTGGGTCTCCAAACCCATACAGAGATTCCTGGGGTTCGCCAACTATTACAGGCAATTTATACCACTTTTTCTCTTCGCTGAAATCTCCATAGTGGCCCATTGACCAAGAAGAACCCAATCCAAAGCTTGGCCCCCAGCAGCAGGGAAGCCTTCACCAAGTTAAGTCCCGCCTTCGCCTCTGGCGCCTGTGCTCTCCCGGCCAGTACAGAGAAACCATTTTTCCTCGAGGTCAAAGCCTCCTCGGTGGGGGCCGGGGCCGTACTCTCCCGAAAGGGCCCAAAGGCAAGACCCTCACTTGCGTTTTTTTCTTAAAAGTTTTTTCCTTGCAGAAAAGGAATTACTCAATCGGCCGACAGGAGTTACTGGCCATCAAGCTGGCCCTGGAGGGATGGCGGCATCTCTTGGAGGGGGGTCGTCACCCCAAATCAACATCTATACCGACCATTAAAACCTGTAAATATCTCCAGACGGCTCAACGCTTTAAAACCACGCCGGCTCGTTGGTTCCTCTTCTTCTCCCCCATTTAATTTTCTCATTCATTTTCCCCTGCGGGAACGAAATGTCAAGGCCAATGCTCTCTCCCGTGTTTTGGATGTGACTGGGGACGAACCCACTCCAGGCCATTATCCCTCCAGAACGGCTCATCTCTGCCGCCCTTTAGACCTACAACGTATTCCTCCGGCAAGACATACGTTCATCGGCTCTTCAGAAAAAGGGTACTGTCGTGGGGTCAAATTTCTCCCGTTATGGCGGGGCACCCAGGAGTGCAGAGGTCTTGCTCCCTCATCTCTCGATTTTACTGGTGGCCGGGTTTAGTCCAGGATGTTCGGAGTTTTGTGGAGTCCTGCGCTTCCTGTGCCCCGGACAAGTTCCCCCCGTCTCAAGCTGCAGGTCTGCTCCTTCCACTACCAAAACCCAGCTGTTTCCTTGGATTTTTGGCCTTGTAACCATTTTGGCAATTTTTTCTACATTTTTTTTCCCGGCTCATTTGGGCTCTTCCTCGGCACATAGAGGGCGGACCGGGGTGTCCAATTTGTCTCCGATTCTGGCGCTCCCTCTGTAACCAGCTACAAGTGAAACTGGACTTTTCTCGCCCTATCAACCCCCCGTCTAATGGGGAGTGGAGGAGTTTTAACCACCCCAGGCTGCTACCTGCGCCACTTTGTCCCCGCACGCCAGGATGATTGGTCTAGTTTGTTGCCCTGGGCTGAGTTTTCCTATAACTCCTTGGACTCGGAGTCTGCTGGAGCTGCTCGTTTCTTTATTGTCTACGGGCGACATCCCCTTCCACCCTCCCCTTTCTTTACCCCCTGAGGTCCTGCCCTGGAGGAGCTGGTCCAGGACCTGACAGCTATCTGGAAGCAGACGCACCATTCTCTACTACAGGCGTCCGCTCGTACCAAGGCGCAAGCTGACAAAAAGCAAAGACCTCTGCCGATCTTTTCTCCTGGTGACAAGTTGTGGTTGTCAGCTAAATATACCGTTTCAAGGTTTCCCAGCTATAAGCTGGGTCCCCGTTTCCTGGGTCCGTTCGAGGTGCTTAAGCGCATAAATCCAGTGGCATACAAGCTCCGCCTCCTCCCACTATGTGGGTCCCGAACTCCTTCCATGATTCTCTTCTGAAACCGGTCATCCTAATAAATCACTTCTCTCGGGTACTTGCTCTCCCACTCCTGAGGCCGATGCCACCCATGTCTTTTCGGTAAAGGGATTCTAGATATGAAGACGGTCAGAGGTAATAGTTTTTTTCTCATTGACTGGAAAGGGGGTTCGGGCCCGAAGAGAGGTCCTGGGAGCCAGAGGACAATATTCTGGACCGTAACATCATTCAGAAGTTCCTTCAGGCCAGAAAGAGGGGGAGGCCAAAGGAGGGGTACTGTCATGGGTGGGCCTGCCAACCCAGTCTTGGGTCGCAGGCACACCCGTGGTCTGTTTTGGGGGGGGCACGCTCCCCCGCTGCGGCCCGTCTCCCGGCCACCCGCACAAATTTTCCCCCCGCTCCCTAGGGCTTTCGCGCTCGGCTTTTGTGAAAATTTTAAAAGGGGCCCGTGCATCGGTTTAAATTTGGGTTATTGCCGGTCACTTCCCTTATTTAAGCTGCCCCTTCCTAAGTCTTGTGCGGTTCTTTAGGCCTGTAGCCTAAAGGAAAGCTTCCCTAAGGCTTGTTCTGTTTACCTGTCCCGTACCATTTGTTTCCCCGTTCCTCGCACGATCTTGGCTTGCCCTGCCTTTGCCTGCCCTGTTTGAACCTAGCGCCTGTCCTGACCTTTCTCCCTGCCCCTGACACGAGCCTCCCTGAGTTTTTTGTACCACGTACACTCGGTGCCCCCGAGAAAGTCAGTCAGGGGTAGCGACCGGGGTAGACCCCCGCGGAAGTCCATCCTGCTTTGGGGGGGGGGGCTCTGGTGGAAAACGGGGGGAACTATTTAGATTCCGCTCCCCTGGCGGGGGGTTTACCCCAGGGTTCGATGGTTCAGAGGATCCCTTTCCCCGCCGTGTAGGAACCTTTGAGGTTTTTTTTGTTTTTTTTTTTTGGGGGGGGGGCCCTTTGCAACTTCCATTTTTTGAGTTTTGCCTCCTCCCCCTCTCCGCCCTAGTTTTGGAAACACCAAATATCTTTCCCCTTTTTTTCTTTGCATTAGTTTTGGGGTTTTCATTGAAAAGGTTTTGTTAAACAAGACACGTTGGGGGGCCCAACCTCTGGGGTATACTCCATGCATCTGGAACTTTAGCCGAGGGGCCCCCTATGTGTCGGGCCGTAGCTGCATGCAGGCATTGTAGAAAAATCCCAGAAATCACTTTGACATTCCTTGATGACTTTGAATTAAGGCATCCGGTCCCAAAACACCCCCCTTGCCCAGACACATTTAAGATGAAATTGGCCCCCTATTATGCCCAAAAATATCTTTCCAAAAGGTCCCCAAATTGGGGAAAGACTCTACTGCAATAAGTACAAAACTAGAAAACCCTTTGGGAATCCCCTTTTCCCAGACGAGGGCCCCTGTTGAAGATTCAACAAAACCCTTAAAGGCAATTTTGAAGGGTGGTAGAGAAGGACGTAGAGATGGGATCCCTACCCATACTTGCTATTTTCGGTCAGGGAAGCCCCCCAAGCCTAACAGGGTTTTCACCCTTTGAATTTTTTTTTTCAGCGGGGACCCTAGAGGGTTATTTGATTGGCTAAGGGAATGGGGGGGGAATGAGGCTACCCCCTATAGGCGTCATGGCAGTACCCAGATGAAGAGAGGATCTCAAAGTGATCCATTTGAGGAAAACATCTGCAAAAACCCCAGGGGGCCCCCAAGTAGGGTATACAATCGGTGGGCCCCACGGTTGAGGTTCCAGCAGGGGACCGAGTGTCATACTGGTTCCCACTGTGGGAGAGCAAAATTCCCGGCAGTGGAAGGCCCTTTTTAAGTGGTTTGGAAAAAAATAGGTGGGTGAACTACAAATCCACCAGTGGTTTTAAAAAAAGCCCCTTTCCAAATATATCCGTAAATTTTAAAAAAAAATGGAAGGATAGGGCCCCCCCAAACCTCTTGCCTGGGGGGGCGCAAGAGGTCGTATTGAGGAGGTCCTATTGAGAGGTTTTTCCCCGTCCCCGAAGCCGTCGGGAGTTGCTGCGCAGAATAGGGTTTTGTTCTCAGTTTGCAGGCTTCCCGCATATTAACATGAGATCCTCATGGAACCCTATTTGGGTGAATTTAAAACCCTATGGATTTCCGAAACCTCGGGGGGTTTTTTTAAGGAAGTGGGGGGATGTTTAAAATGGGTTTTTTTTAAAAAATTGAGGGGGAAGATGGGGGTCAAGCCCCCTTGTGTTGGTGCCAAAAAAACCCTCAGGGGGGGAAATGGGGTTTTGCAAAGACTACAGAAAACCGAAAAGAGGGGTTAAGTTTGACGCCTACCCCATGCCAGGGTGGATGAGTCATTGAAAGGTTGGGCCGGCCCGGGGTTTTAAAATTCCCCCCTGGATTAACGAAGGGCTACTGGCAGATTCCCCTTTCCCAAAAGGGGAGAGAAAAGACAGCATTCTCCCCCCCCAGATGGCTGCTACCGTTGTTGAATGGTTTTTGGGTTACAAGGAGCTCCTACCACCTTCCAGAGGGCTATTGACAGAGTCTTAGGCCCCACAAAGAGTATGCAGCAGCATACTTGGATGAGATAGTCATTTTCACAGGGATTGGGAGAGCTATCTGGGTAAAGTCCAGCATACTTGGGCCATAAGACAAGCCGGGTTTCACTGTGAACCCAAAGTAATCGTGCCATGGGCATGCAATAAGAGGTGAGGTAATCTGGGCTACAACTGTGGGTAAAAGTGAAATCAAGCCCGCAGATAAACAAAGTGGAGGCAGTACAGAACTGACTATGGCCACTTACACACAGAAGCAGGTTCGGGCCTTCCTGGGATCGGGCGGTATTACAGAGATTTGTCTTCCATAATTTTGCCATGATCCGCCGCCCCCTTGACCGACCTTACAAAAGGGTACAAAGTCCCGTCTGCGCTAGATGGACTCCCGAGCAGAAGGGCGTTTCCAAGAGCTAGAAACAAGCTATATGACTAAAGGCAGCAGTGCTAGTGGCTCCAAATTTTTACAATAGTTTATAGTCCAGACAGATGCATCAATGTGGTCTGGGCCTTCTTATCCCAGGAAATAAATGGTGAAGCACCCCGGTCATGTTTCCTTAAGTAGGAAGCAGTCCGGCCTGTGAGAATGAACTAAGCCATAGTACAATGAAGTGGTCTCGCCATTTAGATGGGCTCTTTGACCTCCCCTAAAATATTACCTCTGGGGAGAAAATTTTTAAGGTTAATATCGATCATGCCCCACTAAATTGGATGAGGGAAGGAAAGCGAATAACGCCAGGGTAACACGGTGGTTTCTTGCACTCCAAATTTTATTTCCTATGTGGAGCACAGACCATGGAAGCTGGCATGGAATGTTCTGCATTGTCACGGTCATTGCCTGGTGGCAGAAGGTGCCCAGCCCCCTGGCTTGGGGTGGGAAGGTATGTAAAAGGCCCAGGGGTACAGTTGTGGACGGAATGTATGTATCACCAAGGTGGCTGGCCTTGGTGATATAAAAAGCCCTATAGGTGTTGCCAGCGATGTTATTGTTGCTGAGACAGTTTTTTATTGTGGTAGTTCGGGTCTGGGTTTTTATGGAGCGGCCCAAGAGTCTGGGTGGACGGCCCGCTCCCATACTCCAGCCCAGGCTTACTAGTGCATATAAGGCAGCGGAAAGCTCAAGGCGGGCTTGTGTGATTATGACAGAAAACCTCTCTATGAAGTGAGGACATGCAAAGCCCGAATTTGAGACCACTTGGAAAGTCGTGGACGCACTTAAACATTTCTGATCAAGATAGGTGAACCGAGAGTCTCAAAGTGTTTTTTCATGTATGCGAATAGATAGCATAATGCATCATTAGGATTTCCGACGTAGTGTATTGCCCTTTTTGCAGAAAGTGCCAGCTACCGGCGGCGGTCCTGTGTGTGTCACATGTATAAATTACATGTGTGCCGCAGCCCTGCCATGGCACCCAGGTCTGCACCCGTTTGTGCAGAGAAGTTTTTGTGTGCAGAAACATACGTTATACTTGGTGTCACATTGATTTAACCTATATGGAAAGGAAGGGGTGCTTCCATTTGGGTTTCTGTCCCCCGCCCACTCTCACAGGCTGTCATAAGAAGAAAAAAAAAAAAAAGCAGCTTTTGCAGTGGGTCGATTTTTTATAATTTTCTCTCTGATAATGGGAGGTCGGTGACGCCAGTGAGAGGCTGATTGGCTCGATGAGAGGTAAAAATAGGATAGGACTGCCCGATATGAGACACTTGAAAGTCGTTGGCAGCTTCAACACATTCTGATCAAGATATGTGAACGAGAGTCACAAAGTTTTTTCATGTATGATAGCTAGCATAGATGCCTTCTTTAGGGATTCGACGTATGTGTATTGCCCTTTTTGCAAAATTGCGCTGGCGGCGTCTGTCTGCGTGTCTGTACGAATGTATAAATACATGTTGTGCCCACCCTGCCAGTGGCACCGCAGGTTTGCATACGTTTTTTCAGAGATTGTTTTTGTGTGCAGAAACATACGTTTTATACTTGGTGTACATTGATTTAACCTATATGGAAGAGGAAGGGGTGCTTCCCATTTTGGTTTCTGTCCCGCCCACTTCTCACAGGCTTCGATAAAGAAGGCAGCTTTGCAGGTTGGTGTTTTTTTATTTAGTTTCTCTCTGAATAATGGAGGAGTCGGCCGACCCAGTGAGAGCCTGATTAGGCTCCGACTGATTGAGAGGAAAAGATAGATAGTACTGCCCGAATTTGAGACCACGTTGAAAGTCGTGGGCAGCTTCTAAACATTTATCAAGATATGTGAACCGAAAGTCTCAAAGTTTTCATTCATGTATGATAGATAGCATAGAGGCCTTCTTTAGGGATTCGACGTAGTGTATTGCACTATTTCTGCAGAATGTGCGCTGGCGGCGTCTGTGTTTGTACATGTATAATTACATGTGCCAGCAGCCCAGCCAGTGGCACCCAGGTTTGCATACGTTTTTTCAGAGATGTTTATTGTGTGCAAAACTACGTTATACTTGGTGTACATTGATTTTAACCTATATGGAAAGGAAGGGTGCTTCCATTTTGATTTCTGTCCCCGCCCACCCTCACAGGCTGTCATAAAGGCAGCTTTGCAGGTTGGGTGTTTGTTTTTTTTTTCTCTCTGAATAATGGGTAGGATCGTGAACCCAGTGAAGGCCTGATTGCACCTCGATTGAGAGGTTAAAGATAGGATAGGACTGCCCGATTTGAGACCACGTGAAAGTCTTTGGGCAGCTTAAACATGTACTGATCAATATATGTGAACCGAGAGTCTCAAAGTTTTTTCATGTATGAAGATAGCATAGATGCTTCTTAGGGATTTCGTGACGTAGTAGTATTAGCCCGATTTTCTGCAGAAAATGTGCCGCTGGCGGCGGTCTGTGTGTGTACAGTAAATAATTACCTGTGTGCCTCACCCTGCCAGTGCACCCAGGTTTTGCATACGTCTTTCTCACAATGTTTTTTGTGGTGCAGAAACATACGTTATACTTGTGTACATTGATTTTAACCTATAGGAAAGGGAAGGGGTGCTTCCATTTTTGGGTTCAGTCCCCACCCACTCTCACAGGCCTGTCATAAGAAGGGCAGCTTTGCCAGGTTGGGTGTTTTTTATTTTTCTCTCTGAGAAATTTGAAATGGAGGTCTGGTGACCCAGTGAGAGGCCTACTTGGCCTCGATGAGGGTCTAAAGCATAGGATAGACTGGCCCGATTTCTGAAACCACGTGAAAGTCGTGGGCAGCTTAAACATTTCCTGAGCAAATATGTGAACCGAGAGTCTCAAAGTTTTTTCATGTATGATAATACGTCCCCCCCCCCGCATAGATGCTTCTTTAGGGATTTCCGACTATGTATTGCTCCCTTTTTTGCAGAAATGTACCTGCTGGCGCGGTCCTGTGTGTGTACATGTATAATTACAGGTTTGCCGCACCCAGCAGTGGCACCCAGGTTTGCATACGTTTTTTCAGAGATGTTTTTTGTGTGCAGAAACATACGTTTATACTTGGACGTACATTGACATTTTATAACCTATATGGAAAGGAAAGGGGTGCTTCCATTTGGTTTCTGTCCCTGGCCCACTCCACAGCTGTCATAAGAAGGGCAGCTTTGCAGGTTGGGTGTTTTTTATTTTTTCTCTCTGAATAGATCGGAAGTCGATTGACCCAGTGAACCTGATTGGCTCATTGAGAGGTAAAGATAGGATAGGACGGCCCATTTGAGACCACTTGAAAGTCGTGGGCAGCTACAAACATGGTTCTGATCAAGATATGTGATCCGAGATCGTCAATTTTTTTTCCCATGTATGATTAGATACATAGATGCTTCTTTAGGGACTTTCGACGTAGTGGTAATGCCCGTTTTGCAGAAATGTGCCGCTGGCGCGTCCCTGTGTGTGTACTGACATAAATTACATGTTGGCCGCAGCCCTGCCAGTGGCACCCATTATGCAATACGATTTTTTCAGAGATGTTTGGTGTGTGCAGAATCAAACGTCTATACTTGGTGTACATTATTTTAACCTATATGGAAAGGAAGGGTGCTTCCATTTTGGTTTTCTGTCCCTCCCACTCTCACAGGCTGTCAAAAAGAAGGGCAGCTTTGCAGGTTGGTTGTTTTTTAATTTTTCTCTCTGAAGCACATTGAGGTCGGTGGACCCATGAAGGCCTGATTTGGCTCGATGAGAGTTAAAGATAGGATAAGACTGCCCGATTTGAGACCACGTGAAACATCGTGGGCAGCTTAAACATGTTCCTATCAGTATGTAACGAGAGTCTCAAAGATTTTTCATGTAAGATAGATAGCATAGATGCTTCTTAGGGATTTCGACGTAGTGTATTGGCCCTTTTTCAAGAAATGTGCCGCTGGCGGCGTCTGTGTGTGTACATGTATCCTACATGTGCTTGCCGCAGCCTTCCAGTGGCACCCAGGTTCGCATACGTTTTTTCAGAGATGTTTTTGTGTGCAGAAACATACGTATACTGTGTACATTGATTTTAACCTATATGGAAAGGAAGGGGGCTTCCATTTTGGTTTACTGTCCCGCCCACTCTCACATGCTGTCATAAGCAGGGCCAGCTTAGCAGTTGGGTTTTTTATTTTTTCTCTCGAATAATGGAGGTCGTGAACACCAACTGACAGGCCTGATTGGCTCGATTGAGAGGCATAAAATCAAGGAGAGGCCTGCCCGATTTGAGACCACAGTTGAAAGTCGTGGCACATAAACATGTTCTGATCAAGATATGTGAACCGAGAGTCTCAAAGTTTTTCATTAATGATAAATAGCATAGATGCTTCTTAGAGGAATACGACGCTAGTGTATAGCCCTTATTTGCAGAAATGTGCCGCTCGGCGGTCTGTGTGTGTACATGTATAATTACATGTGTCCGCAGCCCTGCCAGTGGCACCCAGGTTTGTAATACGTATTTTTCAGAGATGTTTTTGCTTGTGCAGAAACATACGTTATACTTGTGTACATTGATTTGTAACCATATCGGAAAGGAAGGTGTGCTTCCATTGTGGTTTTCTGTCCCCGCCCAACTCTCACAGGCTGTTCCATAAGAAGGGCACTTTTGCAGGTTGGGTGTTTTTTTAGTTTTTCTCTCTGACTAATGGAGGACTGTGAACCAGTGAGAGGCCTGATTGAGCCTCGATTGAAGAGTAAAGATAGATAGGACGCCCGATTTGAGACCACTTATCACACACATCGTGGGCAGCTTTATAACATGATTCTGACAAGATATGTGAATCCGAGAGTCTCAAAGTTTTTTCTGTATGATAGAAGCATAGATGCTTCTTTAGGATTTCGACGTATGTGTATTGCTTTATGCAGAAATGTGCCGCTGGCGCGGTCTGTGTGTGTACATGTATAATTACATGTGTGCCGCAGCCCTCCATGGCACCCAGGTTTGCATACGTTTTTTTCAGAGATGTTTTTGAGGCAGAAAACATACGTTATACTTGTGTACATTATTTTAGACCTATATGGAAAGGAAAGGGAGGATCCCATTTTGTTCTGTCCCCGCCCACTCTCACAGGCTGTTCAAAAAGAAGGGCAGCTTTGGCAGGTGGGTGTTTTTTATTTTTTTCTCTCTGAAATAATGGAGGTCGGTGACACCAGTGAGAAGGGCCTGATTGGCTCGATTGAGAAGTAAAGATAGATAGAACAGCCCGCATTTGAGACCACGTTGATAAAGTTCGTGGCACTTAAACACATGTTCTGATCACACATACGAACACACCGCAGAGTCACAAGTTTTTTTTCATGTATGATAGATAGCAATAGATGCTTCTTTCGGGATTTCGACGTAGAGGTATTGCCCTTTTTGCAGAAATGTGCGCCGCTGCGGACGGTCCCTGTGTGTGTACATGTATAATTACAAAGTGTGCCGCATCCCTGCCAGTGCACCAGTTTGCATACGTTTTTTTCAGAAGATGTTTTTTGTGTGCAGAAACCTACGTTATCTTGGTGTACATTGAATTTTAACCTATATGGAAAGGAAGGGGTGCTTCCATGCGGGTTCTGTCCCCTCCCACTCTCACAGGCGTCAAAAGAAGGGCAGGCTTTGCAGGTTGGTGTTTTTATTTTTTTCTCCTCTTGAATAATGGAGGTCGTGACCAGTGATGGCCTGATTGGCCGATTGAGAGGCGTAAAGATAGTACACATAGACTGCCCGATTTGAGACCACGTTGAAAGTCTGTGGGCAAGCTTAAACATTTTCTGATCAAGATATGTGAACCGAGAGTCTCATAGTTTTTTTCATGTATGATAGATTAGCAAAGATGCTTCTTTAGGGATTCGACGTAGTGTAATTACACCTTTTTGCAGAAATGTCTGCCGCTGGCGGCGTCGTGTGTGTGTACATGTATTACATTACATGTGTGTCCGCAGCCCTGCCAGTGCACCCTGTTTGCATACGTTTTATCAGATATGTTTTTGTGTGCAGAAACATACGATACTTGGTGTACATATTTATAACCTAAATGCGAACACGGACGGGGTGCTTCCATTTTTGGGGTACTGTCCCCCCCACTTCTCACAGGCTGTCATAGAAGGGCAGCTTTGCAGTTGGGTGTTTTTTATTTTTCTCCTCTCCTGAATAATGGAGTTCGGTGACCCAGATAGGCCTGAATTGGCTCGATTGAGAGGTAAAGATAGGATAGGACTGCCCGAATATAGAGACCCACTGTTGACAAGTCGGTGGCACTTAAACATTGTTTCTGATCAAGATATGTAACGTCGAGAGTCTCAAAAGTTTTTTTCAGACATGCAAAGCTGCTCCAAAGTGTCTGTGACATTTCCCTACTGCTGACCTCCGGTTAGTGTTTTTTGTTGCGCTTGGGCTGTAAACCCTGAAGTAAGGACTGTCTTATTTGCCAGTGATAAGCTGAAGGAAGCACTTTGTTTTTCCGTTATTCAAGTCTGAGGGACAATAGACATAAATTTAATTTTTGCACCTAAACCTGTGTCTGTGCAAATCCATAGACACACAAACTTAGGAGCTGACACCATCGCCACTATATTATAAAATTATATATATATATATCTATACTATATATTATTATATGAATATAAATATATATTATATCTATATAAATATATATAACTTTACTCCACTAATGTGAGGGGAACTACAAAATTATATGATATCTGTGTGCCTGTAGCCAGACAAACGCTCAATTATAACGTATAAAACACACAATGTCATTGTATGTATGACTTATGCATAAAGACATTCATAATTACAACTGTTTTTAAGTTGCTTGATTTTTTTCAATTTCAGTTACTGAATTACACCCGACCCAGTGGCTTTCACACCCGCCTAGCCACCAGGGAACCACATGTACTATCCCTAACAGAAGAATGCTTCAGGTTATTGTCCAATTGTGAAGTACCCATTTCCGGCCAAGCATTAATTTCCCCTGTCTGATGTCTGAGACGTTGCTCAGTATTGCTACATAATCTTCTTTCCTCATGATACCATCTATCTTGTGAATTCACCAGTCACCTCCTGCATCAAAACACCCACACAACATGATACGTCCACCCCACGTTTTTCACAGTTTGGGATGGTGTTTCTTAAGGCTTCCAAGCTTCGATACCGTTTTTTTTCTTCCAACGTAACAAGTCAATATGGTCAAACAGTTATCTCTATTTTAGTTTCATCAGAACCACAGTACATGTCCATCCAAACATGTTAAGGTCTTTGTCACCTGTGTGATTTGCAGACATTAATCTGGCCTATTATATATTTCTTTTGGAGTAATGGCTTTCATCCTGGCAGAGTGGCCTTTCAGCTTCATGTTGATTAACACTACTCGTTCCATCTGTGGTTAACAATCTTACCGTGGTTACCGCAGCATCCTTCACAAGTTCTTTACTTTTGTTCTTTGCTTGAAATGCACATGTTGGTACCAACAGCACATTCATAACATGTGAGACAGAGAACCCTCTTCTATCTGAGCGGTATGATGGATGGGACATTTCCATCTATGTTTGTACTTTCACATATAATTGTTGTTTACAAATGAACAAGTGCACCTTCAGGTATCTGGAAATTGCACCCAAGTATAACCAGACCTGTCGCGAGTCCACAATTCTCTTTCCTGATATCTTGGCTGATTTCTTTAACTGTTTTTAGCACACAGAACAAGTGTGGTTTCTGGTGTGCTTTAAACCCCTTAGCCGAACTCCTTGAAGAAAGTATTAATGACACAGAACATCTTTTATAGTTTTTGCCTCCTTTGGCCTTTCAACGATTGTAACTTTTATTTTTTTCAATGATGCAGTTGGCATGGGGCACTTCAAATTATTCGATGACAAGTTGATGCACTTTATGTTGAATAGTATCATTTACATATTGTCTTTTTTTTACTTAATTTGAGTTTTTTTTACATATTATTTTACATACGCATTCACGATTATCCCAACTTAAAAACCAATAAACTGACTGAATACAACAGTTTCATACCGCCGATGTGGAATACCAATATGTGGTAGTTTTATTGTGTGTGTAAATGTATGCAACAATTCATTTTTATTAAATATCTTATTTATATTTATTATCTTATTTATTTATTTTACACTTTTATATGTTTTTTTACACTTAGGGCGATGTATTAGCATAATTCATATATGCTAATACTTATAATCGTGTCATTCGACTAAGACAGGTGGATCGGACAGACACACATCTGTTCCTATCACTTGGCTTTTAACACAGACATCCTGGGGCTATTCTAGGTCCCATGGCTACTGTGCAGCCATTCCCCGAGGTCTCTGTCGGTCACGGGTTGTTTTCCGATCACACCGACAAGATCAGGGAAACAAACCCTTTGATTGCACTGCGGTGACTGATGCAGCGGCAATCAAAGGGTTAGAAGACACCGGGGATCGTGAGGTTTCCCGCCACTTCTCCGGTGCTCCCTAGGGGGGGAGCTGCGCTGGGATCAGGGGTGTAGTAATGTCCGATGGTCTGCAGCGACGCCAAAAGACATCGCTGCAGACGAATTATCTGAAATGCCTGTCGTCAAAAGATGGTGGGCGGTCGTTAAGGAGTTAAAATACATCCACAGGTGTGTCTCTATTTAACATAGATTTAGCGCAATAAACCTATAAAAAGCTTGAGTTAGGATGCTTTCACTTTGTGTGTTTTTTTTGATGCTTTTTATGTTAAATTATTATGTGCTGAAATGCACAGCATAAATTATTGTGCATTTCTGCAAAAAAGAAAAAACGCATCAAAAATGCACCAAAAATGCACCATGTGAAAGCACCCTTACAAAGACATTACATCATCATATGGGCTGTCCCGAATAGTTCAAAGGCATAGTAATCCTAGTGTATGTAAATCCTATGAACTTTGCAGAAAGATAATAAAAATGCTTTTAAAAAATTCTCGTACTCTCTAATTACACTGGCAATATGTCAAATCACAAAACATGAAATTATCCACAAAAATTGCCCAAACGTGTGTTAAGTGAGAATATTACTTGGAATTCAAGTCCATATAAGTGATCCACCCCATCCACGATAACTAGAAACACACTTTAATGATACACAACATTTATTCACAGTGGCCAATACTGAAATCAAACACTCAACCAATATCTAAATATTGACACAATGCTTTGCGACATGCCTCCCACCTGTGCCGTCCTTTTTATATTAGCTCACAGGATCGCCGTCTTTTTTGTAGAATTATTGGGCCTCAGCCGCACAAGGGCTTCTGTTTTCACTGGCTTCAACCCAGTTTATTAGTCAAGCAGGTGGTTACACAAAACATGGATAACATAAATCAAAACCTAGCCGTCTGGCCCACTAACAAACTTAGTGACATAGACCCTGTCTAATCGTATCCAGGACCTAGACGTCCATCAACAAGACACACAGTACTCTGCCAGTACTGCACATCGGCTTCCCTCAAGCCTCGACGGGGGCCAGAGCCCTCTCCAGCTTCTGCTTAACCAACTTCCAGTTAGCAGGCCACTCCCCCCGAATCACCTGGAAAGTGACAGGGCTTTATAGCCAAGCCAGAGACTGGCCAAAACACCCGCTATGGAACCATGTGATACCTGGGACGCGTTGAACAGCCACCCACCCCTCTTCAGCTGTTCCGGGAAGCCAACCCATAATGGCTTGACAGCTCAGCCATGCAACATACAGTCTGTCAGCAACTCTAGTGTTTAGCCAGACATCTAGCCACTGGCTCCCGTACCCACCAAGCCCAGGCTCCTTGATTAGGCACGTGCTACCAGGACTTCTCCAACCTATTGGCAGAAACAGCAACTACTGTTTTTGCCACACCTTGTCACATAACCCACCCCTCTGAAAAGCCCGTAGGGGTCTTTCTCGCACATTGTCCAGCTCCCCTCCCCTGTGCACAACCCTTGGCATGAGTACAAGGGGTCGCTGGCACTCACATTGGCTTTATGATTGTGACCCTTACAGCGGCTATAAATTGCACTACAGTGGAGTCAAAAAATCTGCATGTTCTGCCATAAAGACCTCACCACAAACAGCAGGCATGCTCGAAATAAATCACAGCGTCACCGTATTGGCAACCTCTATAGACCCATGGTGTCTGCCAAGATTGCCTTACCTAGTCACCAGGAGGGTCAGGTCGTCAGTGAAAGAGTACTACATTCACGCGGACGGATCACTCAGACAGTGCACACTTCTCACTGGCTACTTTTCTAGCGAGCATACACTCTGTCATCGGAAATGTGTGGATATTATTTTCTTTCACACACCCATGACACCCTCTAAGGTAGAACTACAGCTTCTGAACTGTAATACTACTACTTACATTCTCAACCTCGAAGAATTCAACACTATAGCTGGAGTCAAATGGCAGAACACATTTAGAAATTGGTGACATCATCCCATAGCATCCCGGCATTCCGACCTTTTGACCCGGTCCAACTTAGACACAAATATGGCTGTGTTCACATTTGGCAACACTGTGAACACGTTTAACATCAATAGCTAGAAATCCAATGTATCTGTGCTGAAAAGGCATCCCACCTGTAGGTATCCACAAACCAACAGGACATACTACCCTCTGTGCTACCGTTTCCTGTGACTGTCCTTCATAACCTCTGGGGAGTAATTACCATCTTTCACAGAACATGCACTTCTGTACCCTCTGGGGATTTAAACCCTACTCACAGCCTGTCTCACCTAGGGTTCAAGCATACACCCTCCTCTGGGTATCTATGTCAGGCTCACATCCTTCCATCACTGCAGTCTTTGTGACCCATGGCATGTAAAAGTTACTTGCAGACACAGCAACTACTGGAGGCAAAAGGCAATCCTTATTACTACAGAGCCTCAGACACATTTCTCATTAACAGGCATTTTCTCACTATCTGATGCTGCAATCAAGCAGGCAAACGACACAGGATTCTGGAAACACCTCATTAAAATTAGTCTCCTCACACATTGTAGGAGAACAAACAAAGTTCAGGGCTTCCATGCTGCAGACTGTCACCGCTGAAAGCACCTCTCGTGTGCCCAACAGCAGTCCACGAGACCTTGATGCCCATCAATCCCTGGGCATGCATTACCTGTTGACTTGCAGGC
Source organism: Phyllomedusa bahiana (assembly GCA_025379985.1). Taxonomy (NCBI): domain Eukaryota; kingdom Metazoa; phylum Chordata; class Amphibia; order Anura; family Hylidae; genus Phyllomedusa; species Phyllomedusa bahiana. The sequence goes on along the minus strand of JAODAL010003413.1, from coordinate 39,628 downwards.
TAACAATCACGTACACACAGTTCGCTGTGTTTCCACTGGCAGACACACTCCCCAGCTGGACACCAAGACACTTCACATAAACCTTCAGGCCCACACACTCGATACTTTTACACAGCAGGAGGAGCAGAATAAACCATTTTTCTATGGTGCAATCCACATTGGCTAAACCTGATCCTTGTAGCGGTGTGCACATTTCTCCAGCAATGTCATCCGCCAACCGGACACGCCATCACCGTGCACTTGGGCTGCTCTCCATCTATGACTCTAGGGGCACGACTATAGCTAACCCCTCTGTGCTGCACTGGCTGAAGTGTCCTTGGATGCAGCCACACTGCATTTACTTCACCTATAGACTCTTAAAGCCCAAATGACCTCAAGTGGGGCAGATGACTGCGTCTGCTCTCCATTACTGAAAGTATCTGCACCACCTCTAGCTGCTTGTTCACACAGGGCCACAGTAACTGGGTCTCAACTTTGTGCTAGCAAGCTAACCTCGCCCCTGCTCAGGGCGTGTGTGACATGGCTATGGAATTACAGGTATCTTTAAACGCCATTAGAAGCATTTGCAATAGCATATTAGTTAACTGCAGAAGTAACAGAGTTCATCATGCAAAACATCAATTCCAAAGCAGAGCTTTCCAAGTCCTGATAGCACAGTCTACCTCGGCTCTTGGACTTTTCGTCCTTAGGAAACAGTTCTAGGTGCAAATATTTACTGCACCCAAGTCCCCATATTCAACCAGACAAGGCCAGGTAACCCTCTGCCCTCATTTCTCAGTGACTTCCATGGGGTGATATTTTCCTGGCTTATTAAGCCAGTGGCACAGAACCCTTATATAGGGTGGCGCTGCCCAGTAATAACCACCTGCTGTGCCTGGCTCCCACCGCAGACACTCATCCACACTGCCAGAAATAAGGTAAAGTCACTGCCCTAGGCCCAAATTCCACCATGAGGTCCCCACGATACCTCAAACAAGTACCATTATTGGCATGTCCCGCAATCAGATAACAAAAAGAAGTATACAACCAGTCGTTACTCCCGGTTTTCTGGTCGGACCAATCCACAAGGGTCTGATTGTCCGTGGTGTCACCCTGTCGACCCTATGGCGACAGTCCAGGTCACCAATTCTTGATCCACCCACCCCAGCAACTCCAGGGTCCTCTCTGCGTTCCTTTCGGCTGAACTCAGCCAAGCAGCCCGCGCCTCTGTAGAATGTGTGTAGGCTGTAGTTTCCCACGGTAACGGCCGGCCTCCATTGCACCTCAGCAGCTCAAGCTTGTTCTGGCTAAAAAACCCTTCATACAGTCACGCATACTCTTTCTTGGACTTCTTGTCTAGCACCAGCCTTTTTATCAACTGGTACCTTCCCAGAGTTGCTGTTGGTATCTTTCCTTTCTTATGTCTGGCCTCGACCTATGTTTAACTGGCAAGTCATGCATCACAGGCTGATGCTGCGGAGAATTAGGTGGGAATTTTGCCATGTCATCCGTCATCAGGTCCAAATGCCCGCTCGGAAAACTTGATAAGCTCTCCCATGGTCAGCGCCACGGACATGTCTTCTGTCACTGGGGATTTGTTCCCCTGTCTCATGCAGATGACACTTGTCGCTGCCTGATACTGAGAGCATCATCCTCCACACAAAACAGTCCCAAATACGGCCAGTTAGGTCCAACTTTAAAATTACTGCGCCAATAAATGTCCCTTCGATACCATCCACCATATTTGACACTTATGCTTCGTCTGGACCCCTTCCTTGTCCTGGCCAGATTCGTTGTACTAATCTCACAGGATTCGCCGTATCTTTGTAGAAGGTAATTGGCACAACCGACACAAGTCTTACTTGGTTTAACACTGAGCTTCAACCCAGTGTTTAATTAGTCAAGCAGGTTAACACAAAACACATAACAAAAATCAAACACTAGGCCGTCTGGCTCACTAACTAACTTAGGAACATAGACCCCAGATCTATTCGTAGTCTGTGACCTAACTTCCAGACAACAAACACACATGATACTCTCCATTACTTCCTCGGCTTCCCTCAAGTCCCCCCCCTGGGGGTCCAGATCCTCTCTCCACTCAGGCTGCTCCAACATCCAGGTAGCAGCCAGCCGACCGAGTCACCTGGAAAGACTTGCCTTTATAGTCCAACCATAGACTGGCCAAAAACCCCGACATGGAACCCTTTGGAAAACCGGGACCGGAAAAGCCCCCACCCTCTGCACTGTTCGGGGAACCCAACCCATAATCTTGACATACCTGTACATACAGCTGTGCAACCTTGTTGTGACAGATACCACTGGCCCCCCACCAAACCCAGGGTCCCTTGGGGGCAGTCCTACCAACACTCCCTAGTGGCAAAACGGCAATATGTTTTCCCCTCCTGTCAAATATTATTAATAATATAAAATATAAAATATAATATATTATAGTAGTTTGCACACTTGGGGCGTCTGAGCACTACATACAGATGTAGTTCCCCACTAGCACCCAGTGGCGTGTAGCAGACACTGGTTTCCCCCAGTGTGAACTCTCCCCCCCTGAATGGTAAACTGGAGAACAACCGACGAACATCAGCTACTCGGACCTTAAATACACCGGGGGAAAACATGGGGTGGCCATGGGGAAAAACACCCACCCTGCTCTATGCTTATCCCCAAAGAAAAGCCCCTGGAAAAGGCTTTAAGCCATACAAACAAATGCTAAACAATTCCGACATCTGTCTGCTGACAATATTAGATGTTGCCCTTTCACTCCACCGAGGGCTCCTTACCTTTTTTACATGGGTTTTCCTTTTGGGCTTTCCAGAAAAATTTTTTAACCGGTTGGGATTATACCCATTTCAAAATTTTCCACATGGGCCCTTCATCCCCCCCCCCCCCTCCCCCTCTGCTCAGACCTGTGGGGCAGAGCACTTTGTGCCATAAAATTGTGCACCCATGACAGTGCATCCTGTAGAGCCAGGAACCACCGGGTCACCCTTGCGTTCTTCCATTTATTTTGTGCCATCCATTTTAGTGGAGAATGGTCCGTGATGACTCTAAACGGTCTACCTATCAGGTAGTATCGATTTAAGAGCCAGGCACTCTCGTTCAACTATGGCATAGTTTTTCTCTGCTGCCGACAGCTTCCTGCTGAGGTATACCACGGGGTTCTCTTCTCCCTCAACCAGCTGTGTCAGGACAGCCCCTAAGCTCACCTTAGAGGCATCTGCCTGAACGGTAAATTCCTTCTGAAGGTTTGGGGCAATGAGTACGGGTCTCCTGCAGAGTAGCTCTTTTAGGTTTTTAAAGGCTTGTTCTGTCTCCTGGTTCCACTTGACCATAGTGAACTTGGATCCTTTTGTGAGGTCCGTAAGAGGGGCTGCTATGGAGGCAAAGCTGGGCACGAACCTCCTATAGAACCCGGCGATACCTAGAAAGACCCTGACCTGTTTCTCTGTGACCGGTTGAGGCCAATTTTTGATTGCCTCAAATTTATCCGTTTGAGGTTTGATGACCCCCCCTCCCAATGTCATAGCCCAGATAGCGAGCCTTCTTGAACCCTATATCGCACTTGTTGGGGTTGGCGGTTAACTCTGCTGCCCTTATGGCGTCTAAGACGGCACTCTGGTTAGGTGGGATTCCCAGTCTGTGCTAAAGACCACCACTTCGTCCAAATATGCCGCTGCATATTTTCTATGGGGTTGCAGGATGATGTCCATCATACTCTGGAACGTGGTCGGAGCCCCATGTAAGCCAAAGGGGAGGACAACATATTGAAAGCGTCCATCTGGGGTGGAAAAGGCCGTTTTCTCCCTGGCCTTCTTTTGTAAAGGGGAAAACTAGTCAATAGCCCCTTGGCCCAGTTCAAAATATACTAATGTACCTTGCAGGACCTAGCCGCTCAACCAACTCATCAACTCAGTGCATCGGGTAGGCATCAAATTTCGATATCTTGTTGAGCTTGCGAAAATCATTGCAGAATTGCAAGCTGCCATCAGGTTTGGGTATGAGCACTATGGGGCTCGACCACCCACTTTGGGATTTTTCTATGGCCCCACTCTACATCTTTTCATTCCTCGGAAATTGTTCCCTACTTCAGGGACCCTATAGGGCCCTAAATCTACCTTTTCCCAGGCTTTTAATTTATCTTTTTAAATTGATGCTAGTACCAAGGGTATTCGAAAAAAACTTGGGTTTCCTTTCGGGGCCTTTCCCTTTGGAAAAATTCACTCAGTGAGTGAAAATTTTTTCGCCCCTCCCCACCTCCCGAACATAATGCACCACAACGACCATTGCATCACCAAAACCCCAATCAAAATAAAAAAAAAGTTTTCCCACAATGTCTAGTTATAAACACTAAAAAAGTCATACAGTTACCAAAATAACACCGCACCAAAACCGAATCCCCAAGGCAAATAGTCCCATTTACTCAAACCACAAAATCACAAGCACAAGTGACCGAATACCACAACACGTGACCAATATCACCAGCAATATACCGAATAATACAAAGACCTTCTGAATGCAAATCATTATATCAAACCTATATTCCCCCATGCAGAGACCATACGTTTTTTGGGATACCATTTACACGGCTTGCAACATAAAAGATTACAGTAAAGTTAATCCAGGGATTATGGGACGTCTCTAAAGGGTTTGTTCTTTTCTTTTTTCTTCCCATCTGCCAAGACCGCCAGGGCACTTTCCCACCACAACCTTCACTGTAAAATTTTAAAAAACCCTAAACATCTAGACCCTAAATTTAACAGCACTTCTTACCAATTCCTATTTCTATACAAAACTCCCATCTAAAGCACCTCGTATGGTACCCAAAATTTACCCCCTGTAGCCTTTTGGTACCCCCTGTAGCATGTATACCCATGACCAACAGTAGCCCTGTGGCTATGAAGAACCCATTACCCGGGTAGTACCCCCTTAACCCTTTAGATGCCCCTATATCGGGTGGACCCTTTTTTCCGGTAATGCCCCTAAACCCAGGTTAGCCCTTTAGCCACGTGTAGTCCTTTATAGCCAGGCGTGCCCTTTCCCGGTATTTAAGTCCCCTATCCAGGTAAGGGCCCCTTTATCAGGTAGTGTCCCTAATAACCAGGAAAAAACCCCCCCCTATATCGGTAGTGGTCCCTTATAGCCAGGTAATCCCCCCGGGAACCTTTAAATTCCCCCCATTTACCAGGAAACCCCCCTTTACCAGGCTTGCCCTTTTCCCCATAGTGCCCCCATAGCCAGTACGCCTTTGATGAAATGAAAAAAATTTCTCACCATGCCACATCCCACGTCCTGGGGTCCGGTGGGGAGCCAACTGCTGACGTATCACGCCGTTTTTCCTGTCACGCGTCCCAAAAATCTCCGGGGCCCCAGACTCCAACCCAGAGACACAGTGTGCAGGGGGCGGGTAAAAACCCTGCGCCCCCGCCGTGAACGGGGGGAGAAGGCAGACGGAACGAGTGTCCCTTGCTGAGTGAGTAAAGGCAACCCGGGGCCGAGGCGGGCATCCAGCGCCCCCCTGGGTTTGTGTGGAGCCTGGGGCGCTCTGGGCAAAATAGCCCGCCTTGCCCGCCCCAAAAAACCCTGACTTCCCTCCCTTGTTCTGAAAAGGGGACTCTGAGTTTGGGAAGGGGGGTAACTCTCCTTTGGGGCCCCCCCTTGATTTCTTACCGCCGTAAACTTTACGGGGCCTTCCAGGGGTTAAATTTGGTTGATGGGGGAATCTGATAAGGGTTTTTTCTACCCACCTGGGAAAACCTTATATTTTTCCTCATGACCCCCTTTTGTCTCAAGGGGGCCCTGCCCCTTTTTCAGATTTTTTTTTCAAACCTGGGCACAATACCTACCCTCGCCGGGTTTTAAACCCTGACCCCCCGACCTTTTTACTCCACCTGGGCCTCTTGCCCTGCTGCAGGGTTTTTCCATATGGGCGGGCGGGGGCAATTTTGTCCTGAATTTCAACAATACTCAATAACGCTCCTTGGGGGGGGTAATCATTCTCCTGCCCCAGGCTCCTTTACTAGTCCAGGATCCCCCGGGGGGTTCTACCATAGAGGGGTCAAAGGTGAGAACCCGTGGACGCTTCGTTACCTCCCCCAAAAGGAATTTGAGGTAGGGATACGGGCCCAGTCCTCCCACCTTATCCATACCCTTTTTAAAATCGCCTTTAGGGGGCTTAGGAACCTTTTTCCCCCAGACCCTCAGTCCTGTGATATATACCCAGGACAAGAGGGGAATATTGAGGGAAGGGAGAGTTCTTTGGTAAACCTTAACATGGGGGGTACCTGATCAGTCAGTATCTCCTTCGGGTACCCTCAGGGGAAAATTTGGAACAAACCCCCCTTTTGGGAATCCCCCTTTTTAGGAGGGGTTCCAAGGGAAATGGCCTCGGGTTAGTGGGTGGGATAACGGGACTACTAGGATGTTATGTCCCCCCCCTGACTTAGGGGCACCCCACCAATCCAGCTGGTCCCTCAAAGGGCACCTCTATTATCGGCAGAGGGGAAATTAAGGGCTCCGAAAATGGGGCCTGGGGCATTAATTGGCACTGGGGGAAGACTGGCAAAGCTTTAATTTCCCCATAAATCTCCAGCCCATGAAGTTGTGCCCCTCCACCCTCCCCGGGTTTTCTCCACCCTAATTTTCCCCCAAACCCCATGTGGGGGAGCTCCAACACCTGGCAGTGTGTGATCTGGGGACCACCAATTTCTCCACACCTTTTGGGGGGGGATTTTTTACTCTTTAATAAATTATTGCTGCCCACAAAGTGAGGGTAGCCCCAACCCCCCGCCGGGTTCCTGGTTTTCCCATCTTCACCTTAGCCTTTTTCCCAAAACCCGTGTTCCAATTTGGGTCCCTATTTTTTCGTCCAAAATTCCCCCTGGATAGGCAAGGAGGCGAATCAAGCTCCGAGGGGTTTTTCCTCTGGGCCCCCCGCCAGGCCCAAAAGGAAACCACGGGTTCCCCTGGTCCCTTCAAACATCACTCTTTCCCACTACTTGGGCACACCTTTTTTTTTTCCCACAAATCCAGAAAAGGGAAACCCCAAGCCTATAAAGCACTGTGGGGTGGCTCGGGGACAGGCATCTTATTTTGTGCAGGCCCCGGGGAGTCTCTAGGGTAGTACACGGTTGGGCAGCTCTGGGTCACCAGGATACAGACCATCCCTATAGGCGGGATGGGATTTGGGTCTGGCCCCCCACCTGGCAGTACCAGGTCCCAAAACCCGGGGGGGTCCCATGAGGGCTTGGTCCTTTAAATTTTTGATGGTTTTCCGCCACCCCCGCCAGTCTCATGAGGGCCTTGCGAAAGCATTACCCTTACACCACAGTCCAGGGGTTCCCCCAAAATTTTGGACAGGTCTGCACTGCCCAAGTTCATTACCCCCCACAAAAAGGGGGCCCCGGGGTTTGGGGGAAGAGGTCCCTTTTTGGGGGTTGGGCAACCTTCCCCCTTTTCCCCACCCGTGCCCCCCCCTGGAGGGTTTTTTCCCCCTTTTGGTCAGGAACAGTTTTACCCCTGTGGTTTGGGGTGGAGCAGATTTGGGAGAACCTTTTCCCGGGGCCTGTAATGTCCACGATGGGACAATTCGCCCCGGCTTTTGGGGGTCCTTTGTACTCCACACACCGTGGATGCTCACGGGTGGGCGCGCACAAAGCAGTCACAGAACCGCTTGTCACCGGGGCACGAAAGAACTGGGGCTCAGCCCTTTGGTGGGGGAAGAGGTTTTCTTGGGACTGGGGCGGGCTTGCGGATCGAACTCCCCGGCTAGCCCTTTGGGCCCGGTCACCAGAGAAAACCCCCAGTCCAGGACTCCCCTTTCCTGGTGTAGTCCTTGGGTCTTCACCCCTTAGGTCAAGTAGGCCTTTTTGGCTCGGGGGTAAAAAAAGGGGGGCCGGAGTGGGCCACGGGTCCACTGGAGTCGCTTTCTCTTGTTTACCCCAAAGGGCCAAGATAGCTTCCAACGTCATCTCTTGGGGTCATCTTACTCGGCTGGTGCGCTGGATCAACAAACGTTTTTGGTCTCCCTCGGGCTTAAAAAATTTCCCTCCTCTTTGGGCCTTTCTGTGCTGCCGCCAATCAGTGGGGGTTGGTGTTGGGCCCTGATAATTGCTTCACCAGCTCGCCATTTTGGTTCTCCGCTGGTTCTTTTACAAATTTCCCTTTAACCCCCAAAATAAAATACAACCACCCCCTCCGTTTTTTTTAAAAAAGAGAAGCTTCACACCATAAGTGAGCGGGGCCACTTTGGGATCACAGCAAAAGCCCTTCGGCATAGAAAAGGGGTATCAGGGTCAAAGGGTTCCTTGGTCCGTGGGTTTATTGTACGGGGAACAAAAAAATTTGGGCAATACATCACAGCAAATCCAAAAAACAAACCAAATCCTGCTCGTCTGAGGATCAACTTTTTACAGAGTTTTTTTCTACTGCCCTTGGGGTTTGTGAAAGTTGGGGCAAAAAAAAGGGTTCCTCCATGTGACCGCTTCCACCGGGAATGGTAGACTGGAGATAAAAGCCGACGCCCAGTCCTCCCCTGCTGACCTTTTAAATACCCCAGGGGAAAAATCCCGGGAGTGGTCCATGGGGGGAGTTTAAACCCCACCCTTCTAGGGGGCTTACTCCCCCAATGAAAGCCGACCTGTGAATGGCGGGGAAGGCCATACTAAACCATATCGGAACAATATACCAAAACATCTGTACTCCTGACCATATTTTAATGTCGCCTCACTCCACCGAGGCTCCTTAAATTGGGGCCTGGCTGGGACTCTCCAGACATAGTCCAGCCCTGGCTGGGAATACAGTTTGGGGCAACTTTTCAGCTGGGCCAAAAATCTTAATATATTTTTTGGCGGTGCGACCATGGTGGTCGCAGGTTCTGCCAAAGAGGGGAAAGGGGCCCCCGAGAGCCGGGTCTCGTGGGGGAACCCGGGTAGCGGTCAGCACATTAGGTGGGGGGACCTTGTACCAGCAGGGCTGAGCCCAGCCACGGGTGGCCTTCCCGAACAACTGCAAGGGGTGGGGGGGTTGTTCCCACTTTTTCCCGGTGCTATGGGTCCCCAGGTATTGTGTGGGTCTTGGAGACTTTTAAAAGACCCCACCCCAAGGGATGGGGGGGGGTTTGGGGTCAACTGAGTAGGGAGGAAGCAGTGGATTTGAGAGGAGGTCCTAAAACCCCAGGCTTGAGGAACCCAAAACCAGGGGAGATGGTGAGGTGTTTTCTGGTGGTGCGGGAGGGTAGACCAGGCCACATTTAGAGAGGTAAATATATGTTTATTTTGTGGCTAACGCCGAGGATTTTTTTAAGTTTTGGTTTTATGCCTTGCTGTCCCATTTGGAATAAACATTTTGGGTGTTAAAAGAACCTTTGTCGGTGTGCTATTTGGGTCCAACCGTTACCAAAAGGGGCGATCCCGAACAAGTCCCCCAGAGGGCGAAATTTGGCCCGAACGCAATGGGGTTTTACAATATTATATAAATATAATATAAATATAATATATATATAATTATATATCGTAAGAAAAATTTATTTTAAACCCTTTATTTTTAAGTTTGATCCTAACAAACTATCGTTAAAATTTTTTTAAGGGTTGGGTTTAAAAATTAAACATTGAGAATAAAAATATCAAAAAAATAAAATCCGAAAACACATTGATAAATTTATAAAAAATTTATTTGAAATTTGCAGGAGAAATTAAAATTTGGACCCGGCAAACAACTTTATATTTGGGTGGCAAAACCATTGTCGGTAACACAGTCAACTTTTTTTATAGTTATGAGAGGTTTTGCGCACAGTCAGGACAATTTTTGTCCCACCTCTTTGCAGATTATCTCTAAATCATTAAGATTCTGGGGCAACTCATAGCTTCACTCCCTGAAATAATTTTTCTATGGGTTTAAGGTCAGACCGGCTAGGGCCCAAACCTACTTAATGGGCTTCTTTTTAGCCACCCTTTTGCCTTTTGGGGTATTTTTTTGGGTCATTGTCTTGCTGAAAGACAATGACCCATTTTTAAAACGGCAGATAAGGAGGTTGTCACTTAGGATTTTACATACATGGCTCCATCCATTCTCTCATTGATGCGGTGAAATATTTTGTGCTCTTACAGAAAACCCGGCAAACATAGGCAACATTCCAAGTGGCGTATCCACCATTTTCAGCGCATTTAAAACATTCCATGGGTTTTTTGTTTTTTTACAAGTGGGAAAGGGGAGTATTCCGCCCCATCTATATGTAAAAATAAAATGTAATTGTATTCTTTTTTTCACATATTTTGCACGTTTTTTTTGACTGAATATTTATCTTTTATTGTTAAAACATCTGTTCACTTTTTTTTTTACATACTAAAAAAGTTAAAAATTTTAAATAAATTATTAATTAACAAAAAGAAATTTTTTAAATTTTAGTTTGTTTTTTAAGAATAATTTCATTTAAAAACACAAACCAAAATTAAAAGTTTTTCCCCCCTCCTTTTTTGCTTAAAAGGCCTTGTAGCCAAACGGTCCCATGGCATAATAAAACTCTAAGAAATTTTTCAACTTTTAAACTGGATCAAGCATTTTCCTTTTTTGTTTGCTTATCCGTGACGGGATTTATACCTGCTTGCACCCATCCTATTATTTGGTTGGGAGGTGCTGCCTATTGTTCCTATTTTTGATTAACAGTCATTGGATTTGCACTCCTGAAAGAAAGAACTTTGTTTCAAGCTACATTATGGATACTACCAATTCACCGTCTCTGCTGTCTACTCATGTCTTTTCCTATGCTGAAGAGGAGGCTACTGGAATATTGGATAAAATCGGAGGGGACGCGGTTTGTATTACCCCCACGGTGCTCTGCTACAACGCAATTATGAACCTTTTCAAAAAAACAGGTACTTAGAATTAAAATTTGATACCCTAACAATTTTAAAGAAAATCCTTTCCTAAGGGAGGGCCGCACACGGCTACAACCTAATTTTTTTCACCAAGTTTTGACTTTTCGTTCCAGTTTAAATTTAAAAATTTTCAAAAAGATTTTTTTATGAAATTTTGCTGAATTTGGAATTTTTACACAAGGACTTATGTCATGTAAACCAGAAGCTGAGAGAAGCCAAAGATCCTTGAAAGAGGCTATGTCTGCAGAAATCTTTTCAGAGTTTATCACCAAACAGGAGGCTTTCTTATCCAAGTTTAAAGTAGATATGGAGGAAGGAAAACGGCATAAGTGGCAGAGGGACATTCGTGATTACGAAACTGGATTTGTATACTCATGGAAACAGGATAACCAAGCAAGACGTACAAATTATAAATATCCGAAAAACAAGGTTTTTAAAATTTTGGACAATGAGTATCAAATTTCATCCAAGTGCTGCTGATTTTTTTAACTTGCTTCCGGAAGGGCTACGACCCACCAAAAAGGGGGGTAAACGCCCCAAAAATCCAATAAAAACAAGAAGCAACAAGAACCACAGACAGCAGAATCAACAGCAACGGACGATCAGAACCCCAAGGAACAAATAGAATCTTCTGAATCATCAATTGGGGGTAAATATTTTCCTCTTTACATTACCTCTCCAAAATTCAACTTTTAATAAAGGTTTATCTTTTTGTCCTAGAAAATTTGGTTTACTTGGGATTTAATTTGATACAATTTATTAGACGATTGAAGTTATGTGTTTGGCACAATGAGAAAATTGATAAATCTGTGTTAAAGAATGTAGAGATGCCTTTAGAGACACAGTTTACACTGAAGTCATGTAATTTATATCTTCCAAGTGATTTCACCCCTTCTATGGATATGCATCAATTAGATACATATCTAGATTTGGTAAAACAGGACGACAAAATTAAGAAGCAAAGAAGGAAATCTTTGAATCACAACCTTACTAGGGAAAAAAATTTAAATTTTTTTAAAAATGAATTATGTAACAATGAAAATCTTACTGTAAAACCGGCCGACAAGGGAGGGGCAATTGTTATAATGGATACATCAAAATATATTAATGAGGCTTTGAAGCAATTGTCTGATGAAGGATTATACCGTAAACTGAATAGTGATCCAAAATTTTAATTTAGCAAAAAATTAAAAAGTCTTGTATATAAAGCATTCAAGGAAAACCTCATTGATAAAGCCTTATTGACATTCTTGATGGTAGAGAATCCAGTCACACCAATATTATATTTACTTCCTAAAATACACAAAACACTGATAGATCTCCTGGTAGGCCCAAATTTTCCCCCAGTAATCTCTATCTTTATCAGCTTCCCTTTTCCTGGACAGAATTTTAAGACCTTTGGTTCTGAATAGTAAATCCTACATTAAAGACACTACAGATTTTGTATGCAAATTAAAGGAAACGTCAATTCCAGAATCTGAAATTCTAGTCACTAACAATCAGCTTTACACCTCTATTGACCATAAAAAGTGGCATTCGGGCTATTTCTAAAATGTTGGAACAAACAGAGTTCTCTAATGAAGGAAAGGAATTTGTCTTTACTTTATACACTTGATTTTGACTTGTAATTATTTTTTATTTGGGGACACGTTCTTTTTGCAATTATGGGGAACCGCACTGGGCACAAATGTTGCGCCCACGTACGCCAATCTCTTGGCATTCTGAGATGGTGGAGGTATCTTGATGACGTTTTTATGATTTGGTTAGGATCTGAAGTCGAATTAAATTCATTTTTTGTATTTTTGAATAACATTCACCCTAATATCAAGTTTACTTCCTCTTTTTCTTATCATTCGGTGACCTTTCTGGACACAAAGGTTATTAAAAAGGGTTCTAAATTGGATACAGAATTACATGTTAAATCGACAGATCGGAATACATTACTCAGGTATAACAGTTGTTACCCAACTTCCGGGGGCGGGACGCAAGAAGGCGGCCGCATTTTAACGGTGCTCCGTTACACTCCCGGCTAATCCCCGACAACGGAGTTAAAACTGCTTCTCCTGGTCAACGACACCTCTTGAGAGAACACACAGCTCGGGAGACATGCAACGCCCCCTTAACCCAAACCCCTAAGTCTGGAGCAAGAACCCCTCACCCCACCATCAGAGACCCCGGCCACGCTACATCTGCACCACCACCATGGGCGGAACAAATTTTCCGAGCCGCGCCCAAAGCTGAACCCTATCACCGGACCCCGACACAGCTACAAGCACGACTTACCCATCACCAGTGCGGCTGACCGTGGAGGCGGGGGGACCCCTGATCCCCTAGGGCCGCGAACGAAGACACCAGCCCACAGCAGAAGAGGCGCCATCACTGCAGGTTTGGGAAGAACGGGCACTCGGGACTGACTGGCGGAATCGGGGGCCCGGGAACCGCCACTCGAGGGTACAGCCGGGTTGAGGGGGCCCAGCGGCAGCAGACCGAGCCGCGATCTCGACCCGTGATTCACCCACAGTATCTCCGCAAAGGGACCAGGCTCAACAAGCACATCCAGCTCTGCAGGAGGTGAGAGAGTTCCGCGGGGGGCATCGAGCATAGCCTGAGCCCTGGGGTAACCACCTAAAACCCCCCCCCACCATTGACCGCACACTTTTGGCGGGAACGCTATCCGTCATTTTAGCAGCAACTACAGCTACTACAACATCAGTGGCGGGAACGCCCGCCATCTTGCCGCCTTCCAGATAGAAAGGGGGGACACCTGGGGTGCCGAGGACACTATCACCTGCCAAGTCCTGCAGCATTATACTCCTCACACTCTACACACACCGGAGAGCAGGTACCATACATACCCTGCTCAAAATAAAACCCTCTGACTGTACCTAAAAAAAAAAATTAAAAAAAAGAGGATAAAGACCTCTTATAATCCAAGCTGAGCTAAACGGCCTGAACACATACCCAGCCTTACTAGCGCTGAGACTGGAAGGTTAAGCAAGGCTCTTCCTGCATACAACAGCAACCAGCTCTGTCTGCAGTGCAACACTACCACCTACTGGTCTATAAATTAACTACATCACTCTAAAACACTCTTCACAGAAGTAATCCAGTACAGTGGACCCTGCCTACTCACCTGAAAAGCAGACTCTTTCCATCACATCTTCACTGCATTGTCTCTCATCAGGCAACAGACGAGCGGATTAAGAGACAACTGACGTTAACCAACTTGACCCCAATAACCTCTGCCATATCCTGGGGCCTGGCAACCTAGTCTGCCACAGAACCAAGTCGTTCTTCAGACCCCCATTACATACCATAAAAGGCCCACTCTCCTACAAAAACCACTCTGAACAAGACTCAGAGAAGACTCCACAACGTACCCAACTACAATATCCTCATTCATGATGACATGCTACCGTTAGAGTCCCTCCTTAGTAAGCACTGAAAACTCCTGCCATGAGACTCCATACTATGTAATTTTAGACTAACTTCAAGGTCATCCACGCATACCCGCTACCAACATTCTCCCTGTTGCGTCTCGACGGCTATGAAAAAATTCCTCATATCAGGCGCCCCTCCCAGCCAGAAAAAACAGCAGCCACACAATACTCCATCCTCTCGCAGAAGGACATCTTCTTCCATCAACTTACGCTCTAAAACCAAAGGACTCTCGACCCCACAGGAAACAGGTTCCACCTCCCACAAACACTCACCATGGCCGCACAACCAGAGAACGGAACAACAACTGACCAATGGCCATCACCCTCCAGCCCAGCAGGGCCACCTATCCTAGATCAACAACAGGTGGCCGCAATAGCCCAGGCGGTCTCTGCCATCATAAAGCCTCTAATAGACAAAAGGCTGGACTTGTTCCAGTCCTCAGTGAATTCAGCCTTGGCTCAAATATCCAACAATGCTCAGAGAATAAGCGAACTGGAATCGAGAACGACAACTAGCGAGTCTACAGCTACAGCAAGATTCGGCACATCATGACCAACAAATCAAGCTGATGCAAGAAAAGATAGACGAATTAGAGAATAGGAGCCGGCGTAGCAACTTACGCTTTATCGGAATTCCAGAAACCTACAAAGGGGAGAGCCTCGAACACTTCGTTGCCCATGATATCCCGACTGCCTTGGGACTCAAACTACCCCAAATACTGCCGCTAATGGAGAGGGTCCACCGTATGGGCGCAATACCTGCCGGAGATAACCCACGCCCGCGTTCCACCATCGCGAAATTTTTGCACTTTGTCATGAAGGAGCAGATCCTGCGCGCTTTCCGCCAAATAAAAGGGTCCACCTCATAGGTTATTTAATCTAGAAATATTCCAGTGCTTTGCTTTTCTATCTTACACCTAAGATGTTTTATTGTCTTTTTCCTGTTGTAATGATAATAGAATTGTTACTGTATTTCATACCCTCTGTCCTGTTGTTTCAGTATGTTCCCCCCGTTCTGGAGACACGTGGACCCCTCCGCCCTACTCAATTGCCAGATAGACCTGCTCGCTGCCTGGATCTCCCATGGAATCTTCAACCTGCCGCAGAACACCAAGAAGTGGGGTAGGATGATTCGCCCACACGACACAGGCACCTCTGACACCATCACACTAGACGCATTGCACATAATTTCCTGGAACGTTGCAGGTCTCAATGACCCCATAAAGCGTAAGAGAGTGACCACGCATTTGAAACGACTACGCCTAGACATTATATTCTTACAGGAGACCCACTGGCGAGAAGGGGAGGGGAACACATTACGGGGTCCCTGGATAGCACAGTGCATTACGGCAAACAACTCTGCGAAAACAAGAGGGGTCGCCATTCTCCTTAATACCTCCCTGAAATTCCAAATACTCGAAGAGATTGCTGACCCGGAGGGCAGATTTCTATACGTCTCACTCCAAATCAATTCTATCAGATACAATCTACTAAATATTTATGCGCCAAACACCCCCAACACAAACTTTTTTTCTAAACTTCTTCAGTTCTTGTTATCCAGGGACCTCACTAATCTAATTCTGGGAGGAGATTTCAATGCCGTGTTCTCCCCGGACTTGGACAGGTCAAAACCCTCTATCCATGATGCCCACACGGCCCAGAGTATCCTCCATCTCATGCAACACCTAACTCTGAGTGACCCTTGGAGAGTCCAACACACAACAGAAAGGGACTTTACTCACCTATCCGCGGCCCATCGCACCAGTTCACGTATAGATTATTTTCTGGTCTCTAACTCTCTGATGCCTCAAATCAAAGGCTCAAAAATTGAAGAAATAGTAATTTCGGACCACGCGCCGGTTAGTTTACGCCTTGCATTAGCTTGCCCAGAGATTACCAACAGAATATGGAGGTTCCCCTCTTATCTAGCTCAATCAGATGACTTTCAGTCATACTTCACAACACATTGGGGAAACTTTCTAGACGACCACAGTACTTCACAAGTGGACACACCTCTGCTTTGGCAGACTTTGAAGGCGGTCATGAGGGGCCACATTATTGCATATGTTGTGCTCATAAAATTCTAGCCTCAATTTTGGCAACAAGGCTCCAAATGTGCTTACCAGATCTATTAACACCAACCCAACTAGGCTTTGTTAACAACAGACACTCGTCAAAAGGCATTAGAACAGCAGTAGCAGCCTCGGTGGCAGCGCTCGTCAATAAATACCCCACTACCATGCTTCTCAGCTTAGATGCTGAGAAAGCATTTGACTCAGTCTCCTGGCAATTTCTTAACACCTCGCTACGAGCTCGAAATTTCAGAACAATCTTCCTAGATTTTCTGCACCTTCTCCAATCCCAAACAACCACATTCCTAACAATAAACAACCTTAATTCCCTCCCAATTCCCCTCGCCCGAGGGCAAGACAGGGGTGCCCCCTCTCGCCCTTGCTCTTTGACCTCGCCGTGGACCCCTTTCTAAGGTATATTCAGGCCTGGGATGGATTCCATGGCATCATGATAGGAAACATAGAAGTAAAGGTCTCCGCTTTCGCCGATAATCTTTATCTCTAGGCCGCAGGTGTGCCTGCAGAATGTGTTGAGGGAGGTCGAGGTGTGGGGTGAGCTCATAGGATTTAAAGTAAACCTGAATAAGTCTGAAGCCCTACTATTGACGCCACCGCCCCCCCTCCCCCGCCTGCTTTGGACCAATAGCTACCCACTACGTTGGCAATCCCATTCCCTTACGTACTTGGGGGTCCAAATCACAAGAGATCCAGCTAAATTATACTCGACGAATCTTAACAATTTCATGACAGTTTTAAATAACAGCTTAAATGCGTGGTCAGGGTTCACGCTTTCGTTCATTGGCAGAGCAAACCTAATTAAACTCATCCTTTTCCCCAAATTATTGTACTTATTCCGGACTCTCCCCTTGTCCCTTAGACCAAAAGATGAACAATACATCAACAAACGGTTCAGGACTTTTATTTGGCAGGGTAAAAGAGCGAGAATCCCCCTTAACATTCTTCAACAACAAAAATCTAAAGGAGGCATTAATTTCCCGAATATTAAATCTTACAATATCTCCGCTAACTTATGCATAATAAGGGACTGGTTTACTGGAAACCAAGCATACGCACCCATGAGTCTCGAGGCGAGCTTCTGCCCAGATATTCTCCTGACCAACCTCTTGCATCTCTCATTTAATGACCTCCCGCTAGGGGTTAAACTTAACCCTTTGCTTTTAACCCCCTGGAAGACATGGCACCTAGTGCGCCGCAGACTTTCAATATCAGAGAAGGCCTTGCTGGGTCTGTCGTTCATAGACAACCCTGACTTTCAAATGGGCAAGCCCCATCCCATCTTCCGGAGGTGGCACTCCAGTGGTCTCAGAACGGTGGGCGACCTAGTAGATCCTCAAAGGAAAGCACCTCTCACTTTCAACCAAGCTTGCACCAAATTCAGCTTTATTACAACTCATATCTTTCACTTTCTACAACTCCAGAGCTACACGATCAAAATAATCCGACAATTCAGTGATCTTGAATGGAATGATAGCATGCTGGGAAAACTGATTGGCGCGCAGGGAAACCAAGGACATGCCTCGTGCTTTTATAAACTCCTTAGTCTACCACTCCAATATGAGACTAGGAGGAGTGGACTGGTGCGGTGGAGGGAGGACCTGCCACACATAACGGTGGAGGAGATGCTGGAGGCTACGTTAAGAGCATCCAAAAACTTTGCCAGTGTCTCCTACTGGGAGATGGCCCTTAAGATACTGCATCGGTGATATTTATCCCCTAGCCGTAACTACCTCATGGGGGGCTGCGCATCACCGTCCTGTACTAGGTGCGGGGAGAGCACGGCTAGCTTACATCATTGCTTTTGGACCTGTCCAGTCAGCCAAACATTCTGGAACCGCATCCAGCAATTCATAACCACGCACACTACCCTCTCCACACCTATAACCCCTGAGTGGGCCCTCTTTGGCATACTGCGAGATACAGACCGACAAATACCACGACATACTAAACAACTAATTTTCAACATTTCGGCAGCAGCGCGGAAAACTCTCCTCCAAACATGGGTGGGCCCCAACACCCCCTCACTGCGCATTTTCTTAGAGAAGCTTACATACCTACTACGCATGGATTGGGTGGAGGCCTTCATTCAAAAGGAGAGCAGGGTGGAGAGATTTTTCTTAACATGGCAACCCATAATTGATATACTCCCAAATCATATACAATCGCGTATTAGATCATGCTTCTGCACCACAACATGGTACCTAGGTCAGGCGTCCGAAGGTGTTCTTGAACAATGCTCTTAAAACTCAACACCCCGACTTCACAAGGAGAAGCCTAAGCTTCAACATAGGGATGGAGGTGGTTCCACTTTTCTCTGGATCATTGATCTTCCCCATACCCCCGTACCCCACTTTCCTTACCTAGAAAATATTGTTTGATAAGGGCAACTTGAAATAATTCACAACGAAATTTTACATCACTAACCGCATCCTCCATGCCAGAAAATAGAAGGTTAGCTTTGAATCCCCACGTTGGATAGCTACTTTACGTGAGGAACTCAACAACCTCTCTAGCGACCCACCGCTTAAAGATTTACATCCGACACCAATATCGACATCACAACCTGGATACTCACAACCAAATTCGGATGGACTCTCACAATATTAAGCTCCTAATCTTAAAGAACTGAATGACCCTCTCCGTCCAAATAGTGAGCACAGTCAACAACTACACCAGCTTCTAAGTCCTCAGTTAAATGAACTGTTCTTCAAGTCTATACTCAGGTCCCCTAACACTCACCCCTGAGCCTTCGCGCGGGATGGACATCTCATACCGAGAGCGTCATGACCCCTACCTGGGCACACCATCTAAAGACTCGTCTCCAGCGTTAATATTACTACCATGACTCTAATGTTTAACTCTAAATGGTTCGTGTCTTTTTTTTTTTCTCTTTTTTTTCTCTTTCATGAACACTTGGACATTACAAGTATTATCACAAATCATAATCTGATCTATTATGTTTCCTAAACATGTCCTAGCCCTCTTCCCTTCCTCCCCTTTCCCTCCCCACCCTTCCCCCCCAACCCACTGTTGAAAATGATTGTTTAAAATTGAAAATTAATAAAAACAGTTTGAAAAAAAAAAAAAAAGTTGTCTCCCACCTAACATGATTAGGTCCCTCCCATATAGCCAAATGTTAAGGGTAAAAAGAATTGTGACTGACCCTAGCAAATGTGAGGAATCTCTGATGAATATGTCCAATAAATTCCAAGAAAGAGGATATCCCTCTAAACTCGTGGAGCTCCATAAAAAACGTGTATGTGACATGGATAGATCTATTTTGTTATCCCCACACAGGAAAAAAGAGATGGAGAGAATTCCTTTCGTTTTAACTTTTAACGTTTTGAGTCCATCTATCTCTAGTATTTTAAGGAAACATTGGTCTGTGGTTAAAAATTGTTTTAAAAACACTCAAGAATTTAAAAATTTCCCACTAATGTCTTATAGACGCCCAAGAAATCTTCGAGACAGGTTAGTGAAAAGTGAAATCCCCGCACAGTCAAAAATTAAACAACTATTCTTAAGTAAACCAAAATGGGGCACTTTTCCGTGCCTCAATTGTGTGAATTGCAAATTGATTGAGAAAGGTGAATATTTTATCCATCCAAATACTGGTGAGAAATTCCCTATTAAATCTTATTTTACATGTAACTCAGATTGGGTTATTTACGTCCTGTGGTGCCCCTGTAAAAGATTTATTTTGGTGAAACCTCTTGTGACCTGAAGACAAGACTTAATGGACACAGATATTCCATATGTAAAAAAAGATTAGACTTACCTGTCTCCAAACATTTTGTGGACTTGGGTCATTCAGAATGGGATGTTAAGTGTATGATATTAGACCATGTTCCTGTACTTAAAAGAGGAGGTGATAGATTGACTTTACTTAAAAAGAAAGAACTTGAATGGATTTATAGGTTGCACTCTCTTAAACCAAATGGATTGAATATAGAATTTAAAGTCAATTATAAAATGTTTAAATAAAAAACACTAGTCCTCTCTGTACATATGTATATACATATGTATATATGTATTCACATATAAGTATGCGGGTGCGTAAATGCATATATATATATATATATATACATAAATATATATAATATATATAATATATATATATATATATATATTTATGTTTACATACACTCTACGGCCACTTTATTAGGTACACCTGTCCAACTGCTCGTTAACACTTAATTTCTAATCAGCCAATCACATGGCGGCAACTCAGTGCATTTAGGCATGTAGACATGGTCAAGACAATCTCC
Source organism: Phyllomedusa bahiana (assembly GCA_025379985.1). Lineage (NCBI taxonomy): Eukaryota > Metazoa > Chordata > Amphibia > Anura > Hylidae > Phyllomedusa > Phyllomedusa bahiana. The sequence continues at coordinate 18,968 of JAODAL010003413.1, read as the reverse complement.
TGCAGTTCAAACCGAGCATCAGTATGGGAAGAAAGGTGATTTGAGTGCCTTGAACGTGCATGGTTGTTGGTGCCAGAAGAGCTGGTCTGAGTATTTCAGAAACTGCTGATCTACTGGGATTTCACGCACAACCATCTCTAGGGTTTACAGAGAATGGTCCGAAAAAGAAAAAACATCCAGTGAGCGGCAGTCCTGTGGGCGAAATGCCTTGTTGATGCCAGAGGTCAAAGGAGAATGGGCAGACTGGTTCGAGCTGATAGAAAGGCAACAGTGACTCAAATAGCCACCTGTTACAACCAAGGTAGGCAGAAGAGCATCTCTGAACGCACAGTACGGCGAACTTTGAGGCAGATGGGCTACAGCAGCAGAAGACCACACCGGGTGCCACTCCTTTCAGCTAAGAACAGGAAACTGAGGCTCCAATATGCCAAGCTCATCGAAATTGGACAGTAGAAGATTGGAAAAAACGTTGCCTGGTCTGATGAGTCTCGATTTCTGCTGCGACATTCGGATGGTAGGGTCAGAATTTGGTGTCAACAACATGAAAGCATGGATCCATCCTGCCTTGTATCAACGGTTCAGGCTGGTGGTGGTGGTGTCATGGTGTGGGGAATATTTTCTTGGCACTCTTTGGGCCCCTTGCTACAAATTGAGCATCGTTGCAACACCTTGTGGAATCTATGCCACGAAGAATTGAGGCAGTTCTGAAGGCAAAAGGGGGTCCAACCCGTTACTAGCATTGTGTACCTAATAAAGTGGCCGGTGAGTGTATATGTTGATTATATATAAGTACACATTTATTTTATTATTTTTTTTCTGTCATTCTGTTTTTAATTTATACTATTTTTTTTTCTTGTTTACAGATTTCAAGAAAGGGGAAATATGAACTACCTCCTACACAAGAAATATATTTTTATTTTGTAAAAATTTTTTTTATTTTTTTCTTTAATAAAGCAAATATTATTTTTTAATATTTTTTTTTGGTCTTGTCTCTTGTCTTATGGTGTCTATCTGCGCATGTCCTCTTTGATTGCTCTATGACATCTTGATCTTTATTTTTTATTTTTAATTATTATTTTTTGTTTTTATTTTATTTTTTATTTTTAATTTTCTTTGTAATTTTATTTTTATATTTTTTATTTTAATATTTATTTATATTATGTTTATTTATGTTTTACATTAAGAAAAGTGAGGAGTCACTTAGGTTCGTGGGACTATGTCTTATGAGTCCCAATGCCATGACATTAATTTATTGTGACTTTGGGTCTCGCACTTTGGAGTATTTAGGGGCTGTAATTCGGTGTAGCACTTTGCTATCTGTTTTTTAAGCTCACTGAACGGGTAGCGTGCATTACCAGACTGGTGTGCATGCTGCCATGTTCCCCCAACAATATGGTCGTCCATGTCCCCTTTTTTGTATAATTAAATAATTATTGTTCATAATTTTACTTTATTTTCAACTCTTATATATTTTTATTTTGTATTTCATTCTATATCTTCGGCAGACTCATGCATTGGTTTGATTACGTTTGCATGTAGTTGCTGGCTGCCCTTTTCTAAGATGGCTTCTGCGGTCTTTGATCCCTTTGCGCATGCACGGGCTGAGGCGGATTCCGCTGTGTGCTTGCGCGATGCCGGATCCGGACATGCGCACCTACACACAGCAGACGCCGAGACGTCTGACCATATTCCATGCGGCTTTGTTTACTACAAGTGGAAGGAGGAGCTCATTCCGCCCCCTCTATATGTAAATATACATGTATATTGTATTCTTTTTGCACGTATTATGCACGGTTTATTGCACTTCTATATTGATCTTGATTGTTACACCATGCTGTTCACTTTATCTGATATACTAATGACTTGAATTTATATCAATATATGTTAGATTGTCACGAAATGTACAATGTTGTAATTTGCACTGTTGGATTTTTTGATGAATGTAATTTGCATAGGTTTGAGCACTGACCTATAAATTTAGATGTTTGGCACTCCTTTATTGCTTGAAAAAGGCTCTGTGTGAGCCGAAACGTTGCCCAGTGGACATGAAATAAAGCACTAAGTATTTTTTTCAACTTTTAAATCTGAGTGCAAGCGGTTTTCCTTTTTTTCTATCTATCTATCTATCTATCTATCTATCTATCTATCTATCAATGTACGTGTATATATATATATATATATAAACAGTGGAAACTAGAACAGTGACATAACTGTGTGAGTATAAAAACAGTAGGCAATACAACAAACGACAGCGGTCTCTCGTAGATTAGTCTTTATTATGAGAGATGGGCGAATTTCTCAAAAATTCGGTTCGCCGACTTCGCAGAATTTTCGGTCCGAATTACTTCGGGATGAATCGCGTTAAAAAACAGCTATTTCCAAGCTGCACAAAGCCTGTAGGGTGCTGTAGAACATTGTGCCATGCTTAAATATGCAGAGGGAGCTTGGTTTGGTCTTCATACATGCTGTGTTTTAGTATGACACGCACATGACTGCCGCCGCTCTAAGAATCGCTTCACTCTAAAATTCCCTGGGCACTTACAGGGGCAAAACTGACCAAAAAACTGAAGCAGGAATGCAGCCAGATAAAGCCTGATAAAGTCATGGCAGAACCAGCTGGAAAAAAAAAGCTGAGGGCTACAATCCTACCATAGCGTCAAAGAACACAGTAGTAGGTTACCGGAGCCACCACAGATCGCAGCACAGTAAGGGGACGTCACAGCAGGAGTCACCCTGCGAGGCCACAGCATCCGGTGTCATCTACCGGCCATGTGTTGACCATACACTAGGTCATGCACTTTCTCCCATATGACATCTGACAACCCCAGCCAAGAGTTGGTGGGTTTGTCACACACAACCCCTAGTTGTCATGGCCCGGGACCACCTCTGTCCTGTTTGCTTCCTACCCAAAACTACTATGTGTGTGGCCTCTGCGCCACATACAGTGATCCAAACCAAAGAAAGAAACACTCACCCTTTTGATCAACGAAACATCCACCGTATGATGCAGTCATGGAGTTGTCACACGGCTCCGGCGCTACCACCGTCATTGTAAAGCTAAACGAAGGATGACCAGCTTGGCACTCTCAAATCAGACCTGGCACAAGCTCTTAAAGCAAGATTCTCTTATGAAAAGTAGAAATAAGTGCTGCAAGCAAAAACCATAGGCGACCAAATCGAGAGACACAGACAAGCTTGCTCTGTGTGCTCTCGTTTCCATGGATTTTGCTGCATGCACTTTTATTATTATTCAATAAGAGAATTGCTTTTAAGAAGCTTGCTGCCAGGTCTGATTTGAGGATGCAAGCTGTTCATCCTTCGTTTACTATACAGTGAGGACCAACTATTTGAGGACAGTGGGCAGCAAAGAGGTGGGGAAGACACCCGTTGCTTCTTGCAGAAGTGGGCAAATAGTAATGAGGAGAGTTGCAATGGGGTGTTATGTTGCGAGCGGTCAGGCTTTGTACAGCGACACCGTTGAGGAGGACGGCGGTGACAGGCAAAAACTAATCGATGTAGCCGATCGCACATGGGAGCCGGGAGAAGCAGGCGAGGCTGGGACAAGTTATTCTGGTGCCCTAGTTAAACAAGGCATAAAGTACCCCCCAAATGGAAAATTCAGTCCACTCCATGCCTTCTTGTGCCCCCTTTTCTCCCTGGGATGAAGTGGCGCCCTACGCAGTCGCCTACCCTCGACTACCCATTGTCCTGGCCCTGGAAGCATTCCGTTATCTCTACATTAAGTTTTAGGAGACAAGAAGAAGGAGGCTTTGGATGACAGACAATCTGGGATCTTGGACAGTAGAGAGTTAATGTCTGGGCCGAAGATGTAAAGTTGGGTGTCATCAGAATACTTGTGGTTTTGAAAGCCATGTGATGCTATCAGCTGACCTAGACCAACAGTGTACAAGGGTTCATCATTATCATAGGGAGAAGAGAGCAGCAGCTTGCTTGTCAGACAGTGGCGCAGCCCGTAAGTCGGTAGTGTCGGTAGCCTCGATTGTACAGACGCCCTGGAATCAATGGCGCTTAAAACTATAATAATAATAATAATAATAATAAATAAAATAATAGTGTGTCCGGGAGTCAGCAGGGTGGCAGCAGTGCGAGGTTGGGAGCCAAACGGCCAGGATTTAGACCACCCACTTTGCAGGTCCCAGAAAATAGCAGCACAGGGGCTCACTGGGTCAGCGGCGGTAACAGTCAGTCAGTGCGGAGCTTTGGTGGTAAAATCACCTACTCAGCGGTGTGCCAGTTTTTTGACGAGACACCAGAGGAGGGTTGAACATAACTATATGTAGAATCTGTGGGCAGTAAGTAAAGCGTGACCAGGGACTTAACGTTGGCACCTCAGCCCTGCATCTACATCATGCAGTGTAACCATATGTGTTTCAGATGTGGTGGTCCATCCTGTCCCAACAGCTGTAGCACCCAGTGGCACGCCTCCCATTTCAGGAAGTCAAGGCTTCACCACCTCTGGCGAAGACAACTCCCTGTCTATTACATCATCTAACGGTCCAGATACTCCTGCTCCTCGGCACTCATGGTGCCAGCAGTCGTTCACCGAGACGATTGCCAAGAGACAGCAGTATGTGTCTAGCCATCCCTAAGTGCAGAAGCAGTGTAGCGTGTTAAAACGGCGTGTATTTTACGGAGCACAACAACAGAAAAACTCGTAATTAACCTTCGGATATGAATTATGCTACAGGCAAAATTTCTTCTTTGGCGTTGAAAAACACAATTTCTTTTAGTGACCTCAACAGCAGAAAAACACCCCTTGGATCTAAATTGCGCAAATGAAATGAGGTGCAAAAAATAAATGGTATTTGGATTGTAAAAACGCTGTTTCTTTAACTGAATACAACAGCAACAGGCTTAGATAACCCTTGGATATTCAATGTGCTCAAGAACTCAGCAGATAGCATTAAAATGTATATGCAGCTGAATTGGACACACACTGGACTTCAATTCCAATACCCCACAAAATCAAAATTAGAACGCAAGAGAAGCAGTCTCTGAGACAAGCTGTGACACCCCCCAAAAATCGCTGTATAAAAGTTAGTTCTATAGTATGAGATATCATCATCAGCAGCAGCAGCTTCCCTACACAGCATAGTGAAAGCAGTGTGAACTGCCAGAATCGATTCGCCCATCTCTATTTATTATTATTTATTTTAGAGCACCATTGATTCCAATGCGCTGTACATTCCAGGGGAATTACATACATAACATACACCAAACAAGTACAATGGTGATGATAAATGACTAACAACTTGTACAGAGGGAGGAAGGACCTTGTCCTCGAAGGCTTGCAATCTACAAGGAAGTAAGAAAGAGACAGAAGGCGAGGGGCAGACATGTTTGTTGGGGTTTAGTGGCAGCAGAGTTATTGTGGGTTATATGCTGTCATGAAGAGATGCGTTTTCAGGTTGCTTTTGAAGCTAGTGAAAGTGGAGGAGAGTCTATTTGTTGGGGCAGTGAGTACCAGAGTATGGGGGAAGTCTTGGGGTCGTTTGTGTGAGGAGCTGACATGGGGAGAGCAGAAAAGAAAGTCCTGTGAGGAGCAGAGATAGTGTGAGGGGAGGTATCTTGAGATGTACATAACCACACTTCTTTTGGCCTGTAGAGCATGCTGACGTTCATATGCATATTAAAGTGTGTCTTGTATAAGCATGCACATTTCAATCAGTAAATCAAAATGACATTGACATGCTCTCAATACCATTTACCTGATGTAAATAATAAACAACAAGACATTCGAGCCAAATGTATCATGTAAATCAATTGAAGACATTATGCAATTGCAATCCATCTAACGTCCTTTTGTAACAACATGTTATATTGATTACCACCCATTCGTGGCATTTTTCCATGTTCCATACCTGCTAATCCCAAAACTGTTGGTTCATCTCTGTGTGTCTCTCAAACATGTTTAGTTAAACACTTTAAATCTAAGGCTATGTTCACACGGCTTATTTCGGCCAATACGTACTGCGCTCAGTACGGGGCGAGATACGTCCCAGCCATCACAGTAATCCACAGTTCTCATGGAGAATGCGTGCCGCTAGTAATGAATGTGGGAGTTGCCACGAGCTACCGAAGTCCTGGCGTAATTGCGGGGCGTAATTACGCCCCGCAATTATGCCGTGTGAACATACCCAAGGATGTTTCCAAATCCTTATTTATAAACAATAGATAGCTTTTCTTATCTAGAATAAGCCACTCAGGCAAGAAATTACATACACCATAAATTGGGTCTTACAGAAAATTAACTAACTAAAGGAGAAAATATCCCAATCTTACCATCCTGAAACGTTGTTTTCAAATTATACCAATAACAGGTGCATTGACTACATGTGAAATTTCCTCCAGGGAATCTCCTTTCTATCCAACTCCCCCAGGGGTTCATTATGTTACTTCTGGTTATACTATGTTTTATGCCATGGCTTTGTCTGTCGGAAATCAAAAGTTTATTCACTGCTATTTCTTGCTGTTCTGGGCTGCTTTCAAAATATACCAATACCTGTTCATAACGAATTATGTATAGATTTTGTGGTTTCACTACTTTTTATTAAAAAAAATAATTCTTTGCTATACTATTTTTAAACATCTAAAACTTTTTTCCATGAAACTGTGTGAGGGCTTCTTATTCGCAGCACTGAGCTGCTACCTTTTTAGGGTACCTGTGACTTTTTGATCACTTATAATTATATTTTTGATGGTGGCATTGTTTTTTTCACTATGCAGGATAAGGTGATATTTGAATAGCTCAGAATTCTACATACACAGTGATTTCAATTACCATTAAACTTTTTTTTTTACTTTATAGCTTTCGTTCCCACTAGAATACTTGTCTACTAGGGCATGCAATCGCTAGCATATTACATTGCAATACTAATGTATTGAGGTGTGGTATAATTTTATTGCACTTTTCCACCCTATCTCTTTCTCTGGGAGTAGTAAGACCTGGTCCCTGGTTGCCAAGTCACACTAGGATCAAGTCACAGGGAGTCAATTGGGTGATGGGGATGGGAAAAGGGGCTCTCTGTTTAATGGTTTAGATGCCACGGTTGCAATGAATGTGGCATCTAAGTGGTCTAACAGCCACGGTGGTGGGTTTCAATCAGCTATTAGCCACCATACAGTATGTCCGATGGATCTAGTTTGTTGATGGTACGTCATGGTGGGTGCTGATTGGTTCTTAAAATTTTCAACAAGACCTGCAGAGTCGCTTCTTGATAGATTTCTAGAGCTCCCATATGTATTTTCCTCATGAGGGCCTATTTAAGTTGGTTCCTCTGACTTTCAGAGTCTAGTGGGTGTGTGTCCACAGATATATTGGCTATATCCAGCTTAAATGTGAAATTATGAGGTACTCAGTGTCGGACTGGGGTGCCTAGGGCCCACCAGAGGAGTTGATCTTATGAGCCTACTTTGCCTCGCTGTCTCGCTGTCTCATCTGTACGGTGCCCCACCCAGTCTCGCTTCAATTTACGCAGACCGATGTGATAACATCATAACTTTAATCTTACCCAAATATCTTTACAAAACCAGAATCCCAGGGCCAATATTACCAATAATTCAAGTAAGACCAAATACCACATCACGACCACATAGTGACTGAATTCTACCCCCACACTCTAACCACATATCACTACCACATAGTGACTGAATACTCACGCCACACCATTACTGAATATAAACCATTACACTTTGCACACTTATAAGTGATTACAGTTCAGTTATATTTAGTGACTCACAGGTGATGTTTCTCTTATGAGTCGGTCACATTCCCTTTTCTTCTCCATCCGGTTCACACTTTCATGCTGACTTCTCCCAGCAAACACTCCTCTCTGCAGATTTGGACACAAATATCTTAGAATTTTCACTTTTCTAGAAACTCTTTACTTTTCCCAACTTTGTACAAACTTCTCAGGGGAGGGAGAGCAGGTATAGGCTATAGCTTAGAGGCACAGTCTCTGAGGAGGAACAGAGGACTAACCCCCTGGAGATTGTGCTACTTCTCTGGCCTGTATTCCTCAGAATCATATTGTGTGGTCCAAACTCCTTCCCCTGTACCCAGAATATCAGCCACAGGCATGATGCATGGTCTCTTGGTGGTGCAGGGGATAGAGTTCGGTACTGTCATGCTTTTTGCTTTTTGTATTGTTTCTGTTTTTCCTACAGATTTCCCAGTTGGACTTTGATGGATTTATTGAACCAGTGTTTGAGCCATTTCTTTAATACAATGGTCAGGGAAATCGGTGGAGTTTAAATAAAGTGTTTTTTTGTGCTGTGTCTGTTTATTGTTTTACCATTTATTTCCAATGTTAGTAATAAAGGTGTTTGACAGACGTCTCTCTATTACTAGCTCTGGGACTTGGTGTCAACCTTGGAGTGACAAAAAACACCACTGGCTGACACCAAGCCCCAGCGCTAGTAATAGAGAGATATCTGTCAGACACCTCTATTACTAACACTGGAAAAATAGTGGTAAAAAATACCCTGAAACACAAAAACACTTTATTTAAATAAACACGTCCCAACACCAGCCCTCACTGACCATTTTCTTCAAGAAATGGATACAACTCTTGTCCAACACAGTCCAGAGGAGAAACCTATAAGATACAGAAACAATAATCAGCATGTGGCTGATGGCTATCATGAGTAGGGCAGCAAGGTAAATTGTCCCCAGGTAGCTAACCCCCAGGTAGCTAGGTAGTTTGCCCCCAGATATCTAGGTAAATTGACTCCAGGTATCTAGGTAGTTTGCCCCAGGTAGCTAGGTAGTTTGCCCCAGGTAGCCAGGTACCTTGCTCATAGATAGTCAGGTAGCTTGCCCATAGATAGTCAGGTAGCTTGCCCCCATTTAGTCAGGTAGCTTGCCCCCATTTAACCAGATTTTTTGGCCCCATTTAACAGGTAGCTTTCCCCCATGTAGCCAGGTAGCTGTCCCCATAGTAGCCAGGTAGCTGTCCCCATAGTAGCCAGGTAGCTGTACCCATAGTAGCCAGGTAGCTGCCCCAAGTAGCCAGGTAGCTGCCCCCATAGTAGCCAGGTAGCTGCCCCCATAGTAGCCAGGTAGCTGCCCCCAATGTTGCCAGGTAGCTGCCCCCAGATACATAAATTGTCCCGATTAGATGAAAAATTAATAACTCTTCTCAACTTTTCCTGTTCCCGGACCAGCAGCTGCAGCAAGACCTGCTTCACTTCTCCTACTGAAGCCGGCACAGACTCTGTTCTATGACATCATAGCGCGCCGCCTGCGTGGTGACGTGGGCCTGACTCCTCGTAGGTCTAAGGCCTATGGCCATAGACCTACTAGACAGAATAGTGGAGCAGAGTGCCCGCACAGACATGCCTGCGAGCCCTCGGGACGGAGGGCCCGAGCATTCCCAGGCATGATGTGTGGGCCGGGCCCGGCTGCCTGTGGCCAGTCCGACGCTGGAGGTACTGCTAGGAATACATTAAAAATAGTATGTAATACAAAGAACAGCTGTGCCCCCATTACCTGTCATAAATCACTGGATCAACGACCCTTCTCCATAAACTTATTTTATTACTACTCTCTAGAAATGCATCCAGGCACTATTGGAACTCTGTTAGTGAATTCACCATGACCAGTTCCTCAGTCTCTCTGCTCTTACAGTAAAGAATCACTGTGAAGAAAATTGACTCAATATGAATCCTCTCTCCAACCTAGACAAGTCAGCCCCCCAGCCCCAACCCCCAGGAAAGCAATTTACATGTTAATCAGCCCAGCCATGACCCATTGTAAATGCTCTCCATAGGATGTGCACACAGCAGGACATGGGGAAACCTCAAAAGAACCCTCACTTCCATCAATTAGCACTGAACAAATGCTGCCTCAAACCTCCAAGCTTCAAAGACTTCAATTAATCAACCCTAGCCGACCCGTCTCCGATATTTCATATCGATTCATAGGCGATCCGCTCATAACTGGTCCATGGCGAGTTCATATCGCAAAACATGGAACTCCCCACATACACAGCCACCATTTCCAGGTTTCTGAGGCGCAGGGGGACCGAGATATCCAGAACCGGACCTACAGAGCCCATAAGATAGGCGTGTCTGATTATCGGGCGTCGTGTAGGCCCAGCCGGTTTGATGGTGCTACCGGCTCGGTTCTGTGCCAATGCCCTGCCGCGTTATGGTCCATTTTTGTGTTTGTATCAGAAACTGCATGACCTGGTGGGAGGAGTTTTAGACCGTCCCAGGGGTGTGTGGAGGGAGTGAAAGGGGGCTGCCATGTGGGCTGTCCCCCTCGCAGATATGAGCAGGAGCCCGTGTGGGCTCTGCCGTTGATCCAGGAGGGGGGGTACCTAAGAGCATTTCCAGTAGCATCCGTACACAGCAGCCAGGCCACATAAGCCCCCCCATGTGAGCCCAGAACCAAGCCGAAGGTAACTTGACCCATTTTAACTGCCTTTTTTCTGTAACCATGCTAGTATGTGCACCTCTGACTTACCTTTTTTTTTTTATACATTTGTATATATTTGTCTAGTGTGCCCTCCAAGGCTAATTAAATCTATAAACTTTAATCTGAGTTAGTCTGTCTTGATCATCGGCCTCACACGCCTAGTACTCGGTCTATGATATATATAGCTACCCAAGTGTTGGTTCCTGGCCCTGTTATAAGTCGGTAATGGATCGGTCTTATAACCAAACGAGAGAACTGGTGGCAGCTTGGTTTTCTCCCTGGACCCGTGTGGACAGGGGTTAACAGTGGAACAGTATCTGGCTGACCTTGTGCACCCCTAGGGGGGCCGTGCAACGTCGAGATACACCCAAAGTCAGGCCGTCGTCCCTGTTTTCGTCACATATTGGTGGCAGAGCGGTGGGATCAAGACAATAGTGTGTGTGAGTGCGGGTTCCGTACTCCCAAACACTAAGGACTGCCAGCAGTGGGTTTTGCTGCTGGGGTCTTAAGATTAACTCAGCACTAGACCAGTCAGAGTGCAAATACAAGGTTTTGGGTGCATTCAGGTTGCGGTTTTTGTGTCAAGTAACCCAGTGTTGCGTTGCAAGGATGGCTGGTCGTGGCAAGGGCAAAGCTGTAGGCCCGGAGGAAACAGTCGGTGAAGTTAGCCAGGAGGAGCTCGGCCCAGACCAGGCTGTGGACTATGAAGGCGAGGGGGAGTCCAGCTCGGGCTCCTCAAGGAGCCAGTCACAGGTGGTCGATGCCGCAGTGGGCAGCTCACCTTCGGCTATTCTCCTGCAAGCTGCCCTGGCTAAGCTTGAGGCTGGAGACCTCGACGCCTACAAGGCCCTCCTAGCCGCTGCATAACGTCGCGAGCAGATAGAGGCGGAAGCTGCAGAATGTCGCGAGCGGCTAGAGGCGGCAGCTGCCGAACGTCGGGAGCGGGCCGAGGAACGACAGTGGGACCGTGACCACCAATTACAGGTGCTACAGCTGGAAAAGGCCAAGTCCACCCCAGCCAGTCAAGAGCCTCCTCAGACCCAGGTCCCGAAGTTAAGGGCGGAGGACTTTCCCATGCTGGATAAAGGTGGAGACCTGGACACCTTCTTGCTGGCATTTGAAAAAATTTGCCGCCAGCACCATGTGCCTGAGGACCAGTGGGTCCGGTTTCTGACTCCTTGTCTCAGAGGTAAAGCTCTGGAGATCTTCGGGGACCTGCCCAGCGATGCCACCCTGACCTACGAGGGAATCAAGCAGGCACTGATCCGGCAGTACAATCTCACTCCTGAGATGTACAGGAAGAAGCTCTGGAGTTTGCATCGGGGTCCTAAAGACAGCTGGGCCGACCACATGCGGGCCCTCCAGAGAGCAGTCGACCAGTGGACCTCGGGGTTAAAGATCACCACCGTCCAGCTGCTGAAGGAGCTCATCGCTACAGAGCAGTTTTTGTGGAACTGCCCAGAGGACCTCCAGCAGCACCTTCGTGACCGGAAACCGCAGGGGGCCACCGCCACAGCAAACCTCGCGGATGAGTATGCCAACAATCGGGCACCGGAGGCCAGGAAGCACACCAGCTGGAGAGGGGGTAAGATGCCCGCAGGGCCAGTTGTCCCTACCCCTAAGCCCAGGGGGCCCCCAGCCCATGCTTCCACGTCTGTGGGGGAACCCCGACTCTGTCACCTTTGCAAACAGCCGGGACATTTTAAGGCCGCATGTCCCCAGCGCCAGAAGGGCCCATCCCAGTCCCCTTTTCCAAGGCCCCCCAATGTTTGTGTGTGTGGGGGTGGGGGAAGGCCCCTTGATAACTACCAGCCAGTCACCGTAGGCCGGTCTGTTGCCATGGGACTCTTGGACACCGGCGCGGAGATGACTGTGGTGCGGCCTGAGCTGGTGTCCCCAAAGGACATGATACCCGGAAAGACCTGCGCTGTCTCTGGAATTGGAGGCGTTGTGCTGGGGTGCCGGGCAGGGAATGCGGGAGGTGGGGGTATCGCCGAACATTCCAGCTAGTATTTTGTTAGGGACAGACTTGGGGCGGCTGGTAGCCCGTTTTGAGGCCCCTGAAGCCCCAAGGTCTGCTCCCCCCAAGTGTGATGTGTCATCCAACCATGTTAATATTGTGAACAATGTTGTTAACATGCATACTGAGGGGAGTATGGAGGTGGGTGATATGGTGTGTTCCTCTCCATCCTGTGGAGAGGAGATAAGATCAGCAGGTTGCAATAGGGCAGCAGGATGTGTCCAGCAAGCCTGCTGGGAATCGTTGTCCTCTGGTGTGGCATCAGAGGGGACAAACAGGGGGCAGACAGCTGTGGTGGGGGAGCATGCAGGTGAGGCAGGGCTCCCAGGAAAGGCCACAGGGCAGGGTCTCCCCACAGCCAGGGCAGACAGGGGGCAGACAGCTGTGGTGGGGGAGCATGCAGGTGAGGCAGGGCTCCCAGGAAAGGCCACAGAGCAGGGTCTCCCCACAAACAGGATGTCGGAGGGCCAGGTTAGGCCAAGCAGACTGGCGACTTATATAGACGCCGAGGGGGAGGGAGCCCCACCAGCGGTTGCAGCGGTCGTGGCCGCTGTCACGCGCAGTGGGAGGGCCAGGAGCCAGGAGGCCCCTCAGGGGCCCGACGGTATCCTCCCATCGGACCAGGTAAGTGCCAGGGTAGGTGAGGGCCAGGAGATAGGTCCCATGGAACCGACAGATGACGTGGCAGTCTCATCCATTCTGGCCATGTCTAATCGAGAGTTTCAGGCAGCGTTAGCGGCTGACGACAGCCTGCAAGCTCTCCAGGAGCAGGCGGCCCAGCCACCCTGGGACTCAGACACCGCGCGGGTGGTCGGGGACTAAGGACTGCTGTACCACGTGACGGTCCAACCGGGTTCACCGGAGGCGTGGCCCAGGGACCGACGGTTGGTGGTACCCTATCCGTTCAGGGCGGAGTTGTTGCAGGTTGCGCACGAGATTCCGATGGCCGGACACCTAGGGATCACCAAGACCCAGGAAAGGCTGGCCCAGCATTTCTACTGGCCAAAGATGGGGACTGATGTGGCTGCCTACTGCTGTTCGTGCGACACCTGTCAGAGGGTGGGGAAGGTGGGGCCGAGGCCCAAAGCCCCACTGGTACCTCTGCCTATCATAGACGAGCCTTTCAGGAGGGTGGCTGTGGATTTAATTGGACCGCTGTCCATTCCCAGCAGCTCCGGGAAATGCTTCATACTGACGGTAGTAGACTACGCCACTCGGTACCCGGAAGCGGTAGCCTTGTCGTCCATTAGGGCCGACAAGGTGGCCACCGCCTTACTGGAGATTTTCTCTCGAGTGGGCTTTCCCCAGGAAATGCTCACTGACCGGGGGACCCAGTTCATGTCGCAGTTAAAGGGGTTTTGCCACGATGTAATGTTGACGTGGGATCCTCCAAAATGGGTTTTTAATCACTTTTCTAAATATATGTGATTACAAAAATTGCAGTCTGAGAGAGCTACAGCCTTCCTTACATGCCCTTGGTTACTTCAAAGAGTCTATTAGATACGGCCTGACAAGAGCTGGACGGGCTTGCGCAGAGAGAGCTTCTTATCTGATGAGACTGAGCTGCAGAAGTTTTTAAGGGCACCGGGTAGCAATATGTTTTCTTTTGTATACAGAATAAACTAGTTTTTAGAGTGATTAGATCCTGCTTTATCTGATGACAGGGAACATGAAGAAGCTTTCATGCTGCTGTGTAGAATAGGTGTTCTCTGTTGTATATAGAAGCCACAAGTTATAGTTTTTTTATTTCAGTGAACATGTCACAAGATCCCTTATGCACAGCTCTGTGCTCTCCGCTGTGTGTGTCTCTCTCTCTTTCAGCTCTGTGATTTGTTTACATTACATTAGCATCTTAGCAGATAAGGCTCTTCCTGACAGTGCAATGTATGAGCCTGTGTCTGCTGTATTTAGAATCCACTGCTGTACTGTTTTTTATTTCACTTAAGTTTTGAGAAGCTCCTTTGGATTCCCCTCAATCCTCATCCTCCTCCCTCTCTCCCCTGCAGCTTCATGACTCAGCGTGATTTGTTGACATTCTGCCTGTACTAACAAGAGAGGGGTAAGAATCAATCTCTCGGCAAATCCCCTTTAATGGAGTCCTTGTGTAAGCTGATACAGGTGCAACATCTTGTGGCCAGCCCGTACCACCCACAGACTAATTGGCCTGTGTGAAACGGTTCAATGGCACCCTGAAGCAGATGCTTAAGATGTTGGTCGACACCCACGGGCGCGACTGGGAGCGGTACCTCCCACACCTACTATTCGCCCCCTTCGAGCTCCTGTATGGGTGACGTGTGCGGGGGGCCCCTGTCTCTGGTGAAGGAGGCCTGGGAAGGAGACTTAGCAACCCCGGAGGTGTCGGTCATTGAGTATGTTGTGCGCTTCCGTGACAAAATGCAGGCCTTGACACAGCTAGTGCATGAGAATATGCGACGGGCCCAGGCCGACCAGAAGCAGTGGTACGACCAGAACGCTTGTGAGAGGACTACCAGGTGGGTCAGAAGTGTGAGTACTGGTCCCGTACCCACGGGACAAGTTTTCAGGCAGCCTGGGAAGGCCCATATGTCGTGCACCAGCAACTCAACGCAGTCACTCCCTGGTCACCCTGGACCACGTCCGGGGAAGGCGGAAGGCCTTCCACGTGAACATGATGAAGGCGCATCAAGAGCGGGAGGCATGTGCCCTTCCCGTGTGCAACCTGCCCGAGTATGTGAGACGGAGAACCTCTTGGACATGCTTGCCCCGGTCAGGACAGGTGGATCCATAGAGGATGTGGAGATTTGTGGACAGCTCCTGGAGGACCAACGGTCCCAGCTGTTGGCAACTCTCCACCCCTTATGGGCATTGTTCACTAACATTCCTGGAAGGACGGAGTCAGCCGTCCATCACGTAGACACCGGGGATCACCCCCCAATCCGGCGTTCAGCATATCGGATCTTCCCCGAAGTGCAGCAGCACATGCGTGGGGGAATTGCGAGATGCTGAAGCTGGGGGTCATCCAGGCGTCCAACAGTGCCTGGGCCTAGCCTGTAGTCCTCCTCCCCAAGAAGGATCGGACACCCGGTTCTGCGTGGACTACGGGGGGCTCAACGCTGTCACGGTAAACCGATGCGTAACATTGCCACGCATCGATAAACCTACTCGATCAGTTGGCGGGGCCAAGTACCTGACCATCATGGATCTGAGCTGGGGATATTGGCAGATTCCCCTGACCCGTGAGGCAAGGGAACGCTCTGCCTCTATCACCCCATTCGGGCTGTATGAGTCCACTGTCATGCCATTTAGCATGAAGAATGCCCCTGGCCACTTTTCAGAGATGGTCAACACGCTGCTTTAAAAGGGCTTAAGGTTAACCGGCTGCGTAACTGGATGACATAGCCCTTTTCAGTTTCCCCCCTGGGAGGAACACCTCCAGCACCTGACGCAGGTGCTCGGTCGGTCCACCAGGGAGGCTTGACCATCAAGCCGGAAAAGTGCCAGCTGGGCATGAGTGAGGTCCACTACCTGGGGCACGGGTAGGTGGGGGGGCCTTGAAGCCAAAGCCCGGAAAAGTGGATGCCATCGCATCCGGCCCACCCCAGGACCAAAAAGCAGGTGATGTCCTTCTTTGGGCACTGCTGGGTATATAGGAGGTTTGTTCCACACTATAGTAGCCTGGCAAAGCCCCTGAAAAGACCTCACCGAAAGAGGTTGCCCTCCGCAGTCGATTGGACAAAAGAATGCGAGACGCTTTCCAAGCCCTCAAGGCCGCCTTGTCCAGCTCCCCAGTACTACAAGCCGCCGACTTCACCCGGCAGTTTATAGTACAAACCGAGCCAGTGACTTTGGCCTCGGTGCAGTGCTCAGCCCGGTGGACACACGGACAGGAAAATCCGTTATGTCCCTGAGCCGGAAGCTTCTGCCGAGGGAAGTGGCCTATTCCACCATGGAGAAAGAATGCCTGGCGATAGTGTGGGCCCTGCAGCGGCTGCAGCCCTACCTATACGGGCGTCATTTCATTGTGGAAACAGACCACAACCCTCTGAGTGGTTTCACACGGTCTCCGGAACCAATGGGAGGTTGCTAGCTGGAGCCTGTTTGTTCCAACAGTACAACTTCGTCATTTCGCCACCGGAAGGCCGAGACTACGGCAACGCCGATGGGTTGTCCCGACAGGGGGAGGGGTCAGCTGGGCGCCTGATGGAGCACTGTGGAGGTGCTGCCCCCTAGCGCCCTCAAAAGGGGGAGGTGTGAAGAAAATTGACTCAGTATGAGTCCTCTTTCCAACCTAGACAAGTCAGCCACCCCAGCCCCCCAGGAAAGCAATTTACATGTTAATCAACCCAGGACCCATTGTAAATGCTCTCCATAGGATGTGAACACAGCAGGACATGGGGAAACCTCAAAAGAACCCTCATTTCATCAATTAGCACTGAACAAATGCTGCCTCAAACCTCCCAAACTTCAAAGACTTCAATTAATCAACCCTAGCCGACCCGTCTCCGATATTTCATATCAATTCATAGGCGATCCGCTCATAACTGGTCCATGGCAAGTTCATATCGCAAAACATGGAACTCCTCACATACACAGCCACCATTTCCAGGTTTCTGAGGCGCAGGGGGACCGAGGATATCCAGAACCGGACTACGGAGCCCATATAAGAGGCATGTCTGATATCCGGGGTCGTGTAGGCCCAGCCGGTTCTGATGGTGCTAAAGGCTCGGTTCTGTGCCAATTTCCCTGCCGCGTTATGGTCTTTTTGTGTTTGTATCAGAAACTGCATGACCTGAGTGGGAGGAGTTCTTAGGGCCGTCCAGGGGTGTGTGGGGGCGTGAAAGGGGGCTGCCCTGTGGGCTGGGCCCTCGCAGATATAAGGGAGGAGCCGTGTGGGCTCTGCCGTTGATCCAGGAGGGGGGGTACCTAAGGCATTTCCAGAGCATCCGTACACAGCAGCCAGGCCACATAAGCCCCGCCATGTGAGCCCAGAAACCAAGCCGAAGGTAACTTGACCCATTTTAACTGCCTTTTGTCTGTAACCCATGCTTTTATGTTTCACCTCTGACTTACCTGTATATTATTATCCTTTTGTATATATTTTTTTCTAGTGTACCCTCCAAGGCTAATTAATCTATAAACTTTAATCTGAGTTAGTCTGTCTTGATCATCGGCCTCACATGCCTAGTACTCGGTCTATGATATAGCTACCAAGGGTTGGTTCCGGGCCTGTTTATAATTTGGTAAGGATCGGTCAAAAACCAAACGAGAGAACTGGTGGCAGCTTGGTTTTCTCCCTGGGCCGTGTGGACGGGGGGTTAAAACGGGTGGAACAGTATCGGCTGCCCTTTTTGTGCACCCCTGGGGGGGCCGTGCAAGTCGAGATACACCCAATCGGGCCCGTTGTCCCGAGTGGGCCGGCGTTGGACTTTTTCTCCAATACTTTCTATTTTTTTTGTAAAAAATTTCTTTCTTAATACAATTCTGGGTTAAATAGATCTTGGAGAGATTCTTTTTTGAACTTTATTATTTTATACATTATTTCCCCCAAAACCCAACTTTTCTAAAAAAATTTAAAAAAACCCCTAATCTTGCAAATCTTTTTTTTCATTGCAGGCCATCCAGTCCTTTTGGGGTCGCCCCAGGGCAGGGGACAAAAAATGGTGTGATGGAGCGGAGAAAAGCCCCCCCCCTTCACATTTAAAAGCACGTTCCATCCAAAAACGGTATGGAAGATTGGTTTGTAAAATTGTTTTTTTGGGGCCGCGGGCTGAAAACCACCGGCGGAAAAACCTTGCAGTGGGGACTGCGGGGGCGTGTTTTTCCCCTAGAGCCATTGTGCTAATTTTCGGACGTTTTTTTCGGCGGTCACAAAACGCAAACCGCTGAAAAACGGCCGAAAACCCGGCGTGGGGACATGCCCTTATTATTTTTTTGCCTGCCTTTGAACCTATTCAACTCAGCAATGTCTTTCCCGTGATGGTGCCCAAAATTGTACACAAATTTCCAGTGTGGGGACCCGTACTTGTATAAAGGGGGAAAAAAAAATTTTTTAGTAGTAGATTGTTTGTGAGTCCTGCACTTTGTTTTCTGCCTGATTCTATTTCTAGATACACAGATGTCTGTTTGAGAATTGAGCAGCACAATGATAAGAAGTGGATAAAAGTAGCATGAAGTCGTGAAGATGTCCCTTCACAGGCAGGTGTGGAATCGGTGTCCAATGTGCAGAAGGAACAAGACCAAGAGGATTCGGATACAGAGCCCTTTGGGTTGGAACATGGGGAAAATTTGAGCCTTCACTCCTGTCAAACGCTTCACTCCCGCATAGAAGAAATAAAGATAGACATCTCCCTGCTGCGGCATGATGCTCAGAAAACAAAAGAGCGGGTAACGGAGGTGGAAAACAGAGTTAGTACGTTGGAAATCAAGGTTTTTCCCCTTTTCCCCACGAAATTGGATGCCCAGGGACCTCGACAGGCTTCACCAAACAGAGCCCGGAAAATAGGTGAGGAGATGTAACCTGCGCTTTCA